>RJWJ010012291.1:0-42377 GCA_004363605.1 Indri indri
CAACAAGCAAGCAGCTGATTTCTTTTAGATTGCCTTGACCTGGGATGAATCCTAACACAACTCACATCCTGGACAAGAATCCTGAGTACTCTTCTATGCTCAAATTTAATGTTTAGGAAGTAATCTTGTTAAATACATATTTATACTCAAAAGCAGAACTCTAAGCTTCCTGGTCTTGTTTCCTGGCCTCAACACAAAGGCACTATTATCTTCTCGAAAAGGAAATTATTCCAGTGCCCCTGCCCGGCTTCTGACAGCTCCTGTTTGCCCTCAGTCTTCTTCCTCTTCTTGAAAGGACACCCAGAGTTATAACGCACACTAGTGTGGGACAGCCCATGGGGTTTGATGTAGAAGCAGCAATGACACGCTTGTGTTTCTGTTTAAACTGCGGGAACAGTAAGGAGCATTTAGAATCTTACTTCCCTTGAGATCTGCTACCCATTAACAATTCAGCTGCAGGGCTAGGTTCATTTCATTTTAAAATGTAAGTCAAGAGCCTGAAATTGGTAATTGGGCATTTAATTGGGTATGCGAAGACATTTACTGGATTTTAACAGCTTCAACAGGTAATGTTTAAGAACATTAAAAATTGGAGCAATGATGAATCAGATGCAAATGGAAAATGAATGAAATTTGGCACTATAATTTAACACGCAGCTGACTAGTGTTTTCAGCTGAAGATGTTGAGCTAGGTTGGTTTTCTTAAATTTTCTTATATGACAGGGATTATCAAAATATTTCACTTTTCAAGCTTGGTTTCCCTTCGCACAAAACTCTACCTTTAAAGTGTTTAATTCAATTCTGCAGGTATGTATTTGACCTACTATGCAGTCGGTATTACTTACGCCTATAGGGAACACGAAGAAGTATGAGCTTTATTAACAGAGCACGGTCAAACAGCAAAGAACATCTGTGAATACATTACAAATATGGCCACTCACGGGGGCATCCAGAAAGCATCGGCTAGACGTCTGTTAATTGAATAAAATGCCTCTCCTATGATGCTCTATACCCAAAGACCTCGAAGCCATTTATCTATACTGTCAGTGCCTTCTGACTACTTGTTCTTTTTTAAATTTTATTTTAAACAGGTAGTACATTCACATGATTCAAAAACAATATATTGAGACATCTTACTCCCACCCTGTGTCCACTTACTCCATTCCTTCCCTCCTCTCCTGCCCTCTTGTATACCTTTAGAGAATTTCTTTAGGTGGAAACAACAAACAGGAATAGTCTCGTTTTCCCTCTTTCTTGCACAAAAAGTAGCACATTACATACATTTTCTTTCTTTCCTTCCTCCCTCCCTTCTTTCCTTACTTTCCTTAACATTATATCTTAGAACTTTTTCAAGATTCATAGAAAGATCCAAATTCATAGGGAACTTCTTCGCACAGCTACATAATATATACTCCATTCGGAGGATGTTCCATGGATTATTTAACCATTCCCCCGCTGATAGACAGTGAATTGTTTCCAATCTTTTACTACTGCAAACAATGACACGTGAATAATCTTGCAAGTATACCTTTAAACTAAAGTTCCAGAAGTAGGTTGGCTTACAGGGTCAAAAAGCAAATGCACCTGTAATTTTAATAAACATTGCCATTGGCCTTCCATAGGCACTATAACACCTTGCATGCCTACCAGAAATCTCTAAGATATCTATTTCTTCACACATATGCCAAGATAGCGTATAGTCAAGCTACATTTTTACCAATCCGAGAAATAAGAAATTATATTCAGTGTAGTTTTAATTTGCGTTTGTCTTACTATTATGTTTAAGTTACATTTGTATTTATTTTTTTGTGAATCATCTGTTCATGTTTTTTGCCCATTTTTCTATTGTGTGGTTATCTTTTCTTATTGATTTCTAGTGGCTTTTTCTATTCTAAGGAGATTAGCCCTTTGTAATATGAGTATTCTCACAGTACGTCATTTGTCTTTTAACTTCTGGTGATTTGCGTGCCATGACATTTTGGCAGTTTTGATTTTTATACTTTTTTTTTTTTAAAAAAACAGTCATTCATCAATCTTTTCTGCTATGGCTTCATGATTTTTGGACATAGTTAGGAAGTCCTTCACCACTCCAAAGAATCTGACTTTTGTTTTTAAAAATTTTTCTGA
Organism: Indri indri; assembly: GCA_004363605.1. Classification (NCBI taxonomy): domain Eukaryota; kingdom Metazoa; phylum Chordata; class Mammalia; order Primates; family Indriidae; genus Indri; species Indri indri. Next base: position 2,128 of record RJWJ010012291.1, read on the forward strand.
TTTCATTTTTTATATTTAAATATTTAATCTATTTGGAATTTATGAAGGAGTGTGATACAAGGCATGCATCCAACTTTATTTTTTCCACATGATGATTCAGTTTGTTCCAACACTATTAACAGTTTTTTTTTTTCCTCTCTTGAGATACTACCTTTATCCTACACCAAATTCTTCATGCATTTGTGATGACCACAAATTCTACATGTGGCCTTTACCAGATACCTCATCCAGTGCTGGAAAAAGACCTAAATTCAAATATCTAATGACCTTTTATTAAACTGAACTTTCTCCGAAGACACACTGGGACTTTCAGCCCTAAGACATGTTTCATCCTCATTAGCTGGTGTTCTGTCTGACAAAAATTCACTAATTGCTTTCTCCTTCGGAGGTGACTTGATATGCATTCAAACAGATTTATGTGAGCAATGCAAATAATGCCTGTGCTCATTCTTACAGCAAGGAAACTGTGAGCTAGAAAGAATGACTATAAAAGCATACAGTATCTAAGTTCTCATCATACAGTGTTTGACCTGAACAGCCATAGGCTGTAAGGATGTTTAAGTTGATAAACATACAAAACCTTATTGACATTCTATAAAAGAATAAACATATGTGAACTCTTAAAAAAGGAAATGAGCAACAAAAAACTAATGGCCAAGTAAGTTTAAACTATATGAGCCATGACACTAAAGTAGGGAAGAAAACAGATTCCTTTTAAAGAAAAAAGAAAATTTCTATTATTCAGTTCATCATTTCTACTTATTAATAATCAAATATTACTAGAAAATAATATGTAAGATTGGTTTTGCTATGGTCATTCATATCTTCTCTAGCCCTATATATAATGAGTGTTTATTATATAGAGAAGGAAATCATAATAGAAGTTTTCCTTCTTAAAAAAAAAAAGAGAAAGAACAAAGTTAAGAGTAAAGAGTTCTGTACCTTAATGCTTTTCCAGTAATCCATTTTGATATTGGAATAAATACTTAGTATCAAGATATTATTGATCCAAAAAATAAAAAATAAAAAAATACCTCCTGCCCTCTTCCTTGCTCCAGACTGGCTCTCAGCTGTGGATCAATATTTCTTTTCATTCAGACTCCATGATCTCATTCGGTACACTTTTACTTTCTTGCTTGCATCCAAGATAACTGACTCTCAGGGTTTGTTTGATGGCAATTCTATTACAGTCCTAAACCAATTATTTCGAGAAGAGATGAGGAAAAAGGAGAGGGACTATACAAACAACTTGACAGAATCCATTTTACTCCTCTCCTTTTAATGTTTCTTGCCTCTCCACAGAGCTTTTCTTTCCCTGAGCTTCAGGCACTCTTTTTGCAAAACAGAAACAGGATCTTGGTTGGCAGGAGCTGCCCCCTGTGAACAATAAAAAGCCAAGCAGAGATAATGATTCCTACACAATTGCAGGGCAGCTCCTGAGAGACCATGGCAGGCAGCAAACTCCCTGCTGGGTGCGTCTAGCTGTCTGCCCCCGACCCACGACTAACATGGGGGCCAACCGTTCGATGACTCATTTCTTGCTCCTATCCTGTTGGTATATACTCTCCTTCACCTAGTAAGTGGTGAATCTGTTCCCGCCACTAGGCTCGACAGCCACGTACTCTGAGAAGGGTCTGGCTGCATCTGCGAGTGAAAGACTAAGATATGACATTAATTACTGAACTGACATTTGTCTCCTCTCCGTGTCATTTTCCAAGTTGTCTTGTGCTAAAGGGTACTGGGAAAATACTTTAAAAAATAGATTTACTAATTCACTATATTGTTCACAATATTCCCTAGGGAAACGTGTGGAAAATTTCCTTAGCTAGGCACCATAGGAATTTGCTTTTGGCACTAAAAAAAAAAAAAAAAAAAAAAAAAAAAAATTCAGTGATTAGGAATAGAAACGAAGATTTTAAAAATTTCCCAGAGAATGTAAAACCTATTCCCAACCCCTTGGGGGCACATTAATGTTTAGTTCATGTCCACATGTTTACTATGCCATGGGACTACTGAGGCTTGTCCTGGCAAAGGTTTTGTGCTCAATGTGCACAGAGAGGAAGAACTTCTAAAGAATGGGCAAGGTTGTAACTGGGAAAAGCACAGGAAAAGCGCTACGTACATCCCCAGTGCAGAATCTGCAGTCCCAGTGCATGATGGACTGCTCCCTGTCATCTGGTGCTGGGGATATGGGCTCTGTTTGTGAAAATGAAAGGCAAAGGGGGACACAAGAGTAAAATCTGGAAATAGCCCAGTTCCCGTTAACACTTATTAAAAATAACCAAATATAAAAAGTGGGCCATGTATGGATCAATGATGAGAACATGTCATGAATCAAAGATTATGGTGATTCTAATTCTGCACACCCTGGTCCTAAAAAGGAAAGAAGGGTGAGAAGGATGCTAGAGGGCAGAGAAGAGGACTTAGCAGAGCAGTGTTGTAGGGCAGTTCCAGTTTCTGAAAGGTTAGATGAGTCGCATTTCATAAGGTTTCTGCATTCATCCACTGAAAGGGTGTTTTCTCATTATTTTGAAAATCTGAAAACCAAGGGTACTATTCAGATACTCTTCTATTATTTTAAGATCAATGTCCTCACGCTCCTTTCACTCCCCTACTTGCTGCCCTACAATGCCTTACTTTGCAGGTGATGTTACTTCCAGTGAGCTGTCCAGAGATTTGATCTCCTGGGTTTCTCTGCAAATCTGAACAGAATGATGGGAATAACTGGAAAGGCCCAAGCTGTATTCAGTGTCTGTGGGCCACTTATGCAAGGGTAAAACTGAGAGGCCGCTCTCTACATCTTCCCTGGAATTCTATGACTTCCTGAATCTCCTCATTTTCAGAAGGCCGTAGTAGGTGGCCAGAGCTCCAGCCAGCAGATACAGTTTACGTTGGAATGCTCCTCAAGCTATGGCAGAAAAGCAAATCCCTGTCTAGGGAATAGGCTTCGGAAAAAAACTCGAGTCAGTATTTGAGCCTTCGTTCAAATCATCGTGAAAAACACATTTAAACTTTGTATTAGGAAAACATTTGAAACAAGACAAAGTGTTAAGAATGACAAGTCTGAGTAAACGACGGAGATGACATTCACAAATTTTGTGTATCTGAATACAGAAACAGAACCTACTACTGATGTACATTTACAGCCACTCATGGCATGGAGGCAGCTGGGTTGGACAGGAGTTTACCTAAATATTCAGAAGGCAGATGAACAGACTAGGAAAACATATGAGGACTGTTCCCAGCAATGACACGGATGCATGTTTAAAAGCTGATGATCTGAGCTGGCACACTTGGCAGGATAATGGCAATGTTAGGGGTAGGCACAGCTCTGGTCATCACTCTGGAGTGTAACTACCAAAAGGGTGGGGAAGAGAGAGGAACTGTGCCTACATGCGATGTGCTAGTGGTCGGCTGGAGAGATGATGTGCTAGACAGATTTACAAATATCTCTATTAATGGGGAAGATCCATTCCGATTTGCCCAAAATTAGAGAATAGTGGCCTACAGGCTGGGGGTGCAAATCAGGATGTTAGTTTTGTCCCCCCTAAACCTTGGCAGTGTCCTCCTCTCACTGTCTGACATTGTAACCTATCTCAAGACAGGTTCCTACCTGAACTGGCCATCAATGCCTATCTTCTGGGTGACTGGGCATAAAAGGAGTCTTCCCATACCCGTGGGACCTGGTCTCAACTTAACTAACCTCGAGTGCCTGAACCTCAGGCAGAACTGCCTTTGTTTCCTCCTCTGAAGCAGCAGCAGGGGTAGAGTACCCCCAACCACAGCGTCACCCTACCTGTCTCTAGAGCTCCCCTTCTCCCTTTCATATGCCTCACTGGAGATTTATTTAGTCATTCTCTTCTAGTTCCCTATGCCACCTCTAGTGATGCTCAGCAAAACTTCATAAATAAATAAATAGATAAACAGAACTCTTAAATGAGATCTCCCTCAACTTCCTTCCTGCCTGCTTCTTCACTATCTGTTCAATTGTGCATATATTCCCTCATATATAATCAGCTACACTTGGTAGGTAACTCAAACTTACATACCTAAAAGCTGGCAATATTTTTGAAACTTTGCATATTCTTTGAGCCAGTAATATTCTTTCTAGAAACTGCTCCAGAGAAAATAATAGTGAATGTGAAAAAAGCTTTAATTACATGGCTAAGTCATGGCATTGTTTATAATAATGAAATATAGGCAATAACTTCAATTTCCAATAAAAAGGGATAGGTGGCCAGGCACAGGTGGTTCATGCCTGTAATCCTAGCACTCTGGGAGGCTGAGGCAGGAGAATCGCTTGAGGTCAGGAGTTCGAGACCAGCCTGAGCAAGAGCAAGACCCTATCTTCACTAAAAATAGAAAAACTTAGCTGGGCGTGGTGGTGTGTGACTGTAGCCCAGCTCCTCAGGAGGCTGAGGGACGAGGATCACTTGAGCCCAGGAGTTTGAGGTTGCTGTGAGCTAGGCTAAGGCCATAGCACCCTAACCCCGGCAATAGAGCAAGACTCTGTCTCAAAAAAAAAAAAAAAAAAAAGGGGGATTGGTTATATGCATTGCTATATTTTCATATAATTGGATATTATGGAACAGTTATAATGCTATAAAATAATGACATGGAAAGATGTTCACTTAGAAAAGGAAATTATGAAACAATATGTGTATAGGTCTCATGACTATTATGAACATATACAAAAATAGTGTTCTTCTGAGTGTTTATTTCTCTGTAAACAGAGTACTTTTCTGTACTTTCCAAATTTTCCATAAGCATTTTTTAAATGCACTATTTCAGGATAGGTTTAGGTTTATAGAAGAGTTGTAAAAATAATATAATACAGAGAGCTCCTTGGCACCCCAGATGCATTCTCCCTATTATTAACATCTTAGGTGGGAACATTCATCACAACAAATGAATCCATACTGATACACTATTAAGCCCATACTTTATGCAGATTTCCTTAGTTTTTACATAATGTCTTTTATTCCAGGATCCCATCAAGTATACCACTATATTTTTTGGTAATAAAAAATATATTGCTAAAAAATTGTGATCAAGGAAGCCACAAAAATTTATGCCATAAACCATGGAGACAGTGCTCACGAGGGGCAGAAACCTCAAATATTAAATCTGCAATTGCTGAAGGGTCTGCTGTAAGGGAACTGTCTTTACTCCCTAAAGTGCCCATGTTGAATCCTTTCAAAGGCTGCTGTTAGATGTGAAAAACTCCCAAAACATTCAACTTATTTCAGAAAAATGACCCACTGAAATCACTGGCCTGGAATTAGCAGTCTCCATTGTCCTGTTTCGGTTCTGAGAGGGGCTTACTGACCAGTTTTTGTTCTTCCACAGTGTCTAAATCCCCTGGGATTTTTCTGCAAAAGCTAATGGAAATGTATGACTTACCCTCCTTAAAAAAGAATGCTTTTAAAAAATGTTTTGAATTGGAACTTTCCTACAACACAAGCTCTTAAATAATTGGCAAACAAAGGAACAAAATAACAAGCTATGTTTAAAAGAGGGGAAAAACTAAAACAAAACCTTCTTTTATTGAAGGCTGCCTTCCTCTGTTTAAGAAATCTCATAATCACTTTTTAGCATCTAACTATCTAGCTATCTCTACAAAAAGGACACATCGTATTCAGAAGAAAAAGATAAAGAAGACTTCAGTAAGCCACTGAGATTCGATAGATCTATCAGCCACCTGTATCCTGTGGAGTGGGACTGGTTGCAGACCAATCTAATCCTTAAAAAGTATACCAGAAACAAAAACAAAAACAACAGAACAATTTCCTCATGTCAAAACATACTCATGTCTTCAAACATAATTTTAAAGAACTTTGGCTAAAAGGACCTGAAGACCAGCTTCAAACAGTTCCTGATTTCCATCTTCCACTCGTAATGGAAATTCAGTAATAGAAGGCACTGGTATCTCCATTTCTGAATCAACAAATTTTCATTTTAAATTTCAGTGACACACTGACAGAATCTTATTTTAACTTGTTTCCCAAAGGACAGTAATTCTAATACAGCTCCCTCTTGCGAAAGCAATAAAAAAACCCCTAAGCTTTGCCTACCTGAGCCAAGAGTGAGGAAGAGATGGGCAGCACTTGCTGACATGGCATTTCAAGGACTGTGCCTCTATGTCTTCTCCCCAAGCACCCACACAGAATGGCTTGGCATCAACGTAGTCCTCCTGGCAAATCAACCTTCGGTGCCAACTTTCCAAACATACGCACATATTCAGAAAAGCGTATGGATCTGTAATGTTTATTGACGCTATTTATGAACCCTCCATCTTCATATTTTTGCCCCGTGAGAGGTACATTCAGAATGAAATATTGAATTCTAAAGCTCCTCATTATGCCTTCATGTGATTTTTGCCTTTAAGTCTAAAGTTACATGAGAAACAAATATTTTTAAAGTCCTATAAACAAAAGACATAAGGAAGTATGTCTTCCACAGTTTCATCAGGAAACACAAGTAAAGAAACTGCTTTCCTAGATTTTCCGAGACGGAGCCCATTGCTTTCCCTAGTGTTTTGTCTTGGCCTAGCCTTGAAAAATCAAGAAGCAAGTACCCATTCAGAAGGATTCACCCTGCCTGCTCAGGGTAAAATAAAACTTACTGTGGTATCTCTGAAAATCTAGGAGGACTACTAAGTTTCTGTGATATTTTTATTCGTTACTTTGATCCAAGAGCATTGCTTTTTGAAAAAAACATATCTGATATCTGGGATTTGAGCAATTTTCTGAGTTGTTTGTCACCTCTCCCAGGTGCTGCCTGAAAAAGCTACTCTTAATGCTTTGATGAGTCTCCCTATCTCCAAAATAAGTGTTCTGAGCAGAGAGTCTGTCTTCCTATATTAAAGATTTGGCATATCTGAGGCCACAGGGCAAACTGCTAAGGCTGGGCAGGCTTGCTACAGGAGAGCCACCCCAGGTCCCCTGCAATGCCTGGAATGGAAAGGCCTCAGAGACCATTACCTTCAGCCCCCTATCTTCACAGGGAGGCCACTGTGGGCCAGAGAAGGGCAAATGTACCCAAGATCATTAACTCAGGTAGTTCTGGTTCTTCTGGTTTCTCCACTAGTAAGAGCAGTTGGACTTGTTAACAATCCACAAATGAATGACATTCATCCTCTCAGGTATCAGCCTTCTTTCTCCCTGAAATCCTCCCCATTCATCCAGTGTTTAGTCCAGACTGATCTAAAAATCGTTGGTCTCTATTTTTAGGTCAAAAGGACCCTAAAGAGCACTGGTCATGTAGATCCCCTCTATGACATCCATGTCACTTGACCTTACCTAGTGGTAGGAAGTTTACCACGTCTTGTGAATGAATGCCATTGACTCCATGTACAGAAATACATGAATATGGTTCTTGAATCCCAGAAAACAAATCTGGTTTGCCTTTCATTTATGATCCGCATGAATTTGTTCTTATCCAGAGGAAATATGCCTAGTGTCTTCCTCTATGTTTACACACTGCTTTGTCTCCTTTTTCAATTGCTCTAATCCCCAACCTCCTCAGCGAGACTGGTATCTCTTTCTGGGAAGGAGACACTTTTTGTATATAACTTGCTGAATTCTCTACTTGCCCCAATAGCTTAGAGTTCATAAAAGAGAGAAGGGAAGCATTAATTATTAGTTATTAATTAATTTTTGATATTGTAGTCTTTGATATAACTCCCAATTGGTGCCAATTTTTGAAACATAGCATAGTGGTTAAAAGCACCTTGATTTATTGATTGATTGATTGATTGATTGTTTTCGAGACAGTCTCACTCTGTTACTTGGGCTAGAGTGCTATGGTATCAGCCTAGCTCACAGCAACCTCAAACTCCTGGGCTTAAGCAATTCTCTTGTCTCAGCCTCCTGAGTAGCTGGGACTACAGGTGTATGCCACCACACCTGGCTAATTTTTTCTATTTTTAGTAGAAACGGGGTCTTGCTCTTGCTCAGGCTGGTCTTGAACTCCTGAGCTCAAGCGATCCTCCCACCTCGGCTTCCCAGAGTGCTAGGATTACAGGTGTGAGCCACGATGCCTGACCAAAAACACTTTGCTTTTGAGTAAAATCCAGCTATAAGTGCTTAATTTGCTACTTCTTATCTGTATGACTTTGGTTGCAATACTTTCTGCCTCAATGTTCTTATATATAAAATAGGAATGATGATAGTAACTATAAATCTGAGTTATTACAAGGATCATAAATAAGATAATGCATTTAATGACCTTTAGTACAGGGCCTGAAATATTAATTACTCAATAAATGCTGGTTATCATAATAATCATCTCTGAGAAATCTTTGATATCTAGAACTCATCAACAATTCAGATTAGATGTTCGCATTATTTTATTATGGAATTTGGTGGTATTTATAGCTAACGATTCTTTTCACCTTTATGACTTGTTGTTTTATATTAACTTTAAATATTTATACATTTTCTAGCACTTCATGCAATCTGAACTTATACCTGACTTTCAAAGTAACATTATCATTCTATATCACTTTATTCTTGTGCCACATGCATTTTAGCTACCTTAGAATTAAAAAGAAATACCAATACAGCAATTGAAAAAGGACTTGCAGCTAGTAAGTAAATAAATCTGGATTAAAATCCAAGTTTCCCAACTCCTAGTTAAACACTGGAATATCTTGCTGTTTCTCAAATCCAATTCATAGCTACTGAGCAATGCCCTCTACTTCCTGAATCCTCTCAAAAGAGGCAGTGAAAACATGAAACCTCTGACTCTGTGTTTCTAAACAACTAACATGGAACTATAGAATTTTATCTAGCTTTTGCCCCACCCTAAGTGATGTTAGGGCTCAAAGGTTGAGTAAGAACATATTTTGGCAGGCAAGGTATTTTGCTCCCATAAATTTATGAGCTCTTGACAGTTAAGGCCTCAATGAAATAGCTCTTAAACTATTATATTAGATATACCTTTTCTCTACTCTTTGGTGCTTTATTTCATTACAGCTGTTTTTTTTTTTTTCGATAAGTGGTAAAAATGTAAGTCATGTAAGCATCCTTATTTTTTTCTCAAAAATCAGCAAAATCCTGAACCTGTTAATTTATCATCACTAGAAACTAAGGAATTCCAAACAAAAAACAAACATTATACTTAGATCACACTGCCACTATTCATTTTTCTACTTTCGTGTTTCACTTTTAATCTCCTCATAGCAAAAATAAAAAGGTTTATGTTTTAGAGGAAATTCACTTTTCTCAGCCCTCCTTCCCAAAATCTATATTTGGATTCAGCACTCAGTGGTCTGAAACATTAATGGGGCTTTCCATCGAGCCATTACCCTTTTTCTCTTTTTGTTTTGCAAACAGGGCTTATTAAATCTTTGCTGTAGGCAGTAGAAACGAAGAATAGTGAGAATATGCTGATGTGAAAGGTTTCACTGAACTCAAGCAAATCATTTCTGATTTGCCACAACTCCCTAATAGTAAATGCCCCAAAAGCATCCTGTTTGGGTGGCAAATATAAATTCACATCACATAAAACACACTAAAAGAAAATTAAAAAAAATCCCGCCCACCTCCCTACACTAAGGGTGTAACGCAGAGATGCCGACTGCAGATGCTTCCCACTAAGTATCTTCAAATCAGTGTGAAGAATAAATCCTTGGTGCCGGTACAGCTTGAAGCAAGTCCTACTAGCACTGAGGGAAGGAAACTGGTGTATATTTTTGGGCACACTGTATTTCTTTATTTCAGCTATTCGCCATTCTATTTTAAGCTTAGAGACACATACACGATTAAATTTAATAACACAGTTTGAAGCAACACACTGCACGATTAAGTTTAATAATTAATCATGTGAGGATATGGAAAGCAAAGCCAATATCCTTGTATTCTTCATAATTCGTAGAAAAATTAACCAAATTCCAGGTCAAGACCATGGTCTGCATATACGTCTTTACTTGCAGTTTCTCTTAAACGTGACTAAAATGACAATTGGGAGATTGTGTTTTAAAGGCACAAACACCGTAAAGACAAACAAAACGAAAGAGAATACAACATCAACAAAACTTTGCAAGCTAAAGAGGAAATGTATAGGTAGTTAGTGATCCAAGCAGGCCCAAGAAAGCTGAAACCTAAACAGGCAGTAGGGTAATGCCACAAGGCAACCCAATTATAGCACAGAACAGAACCTCCTAAAAGCTGAGGATTTTAAGGCATCAGGTACCTTTGGAAGTAGGGGAGAAGACGGAGCTAAAATAGAAGGAAGGGTTGAAAGTCTGTTCAAGAAGCATTTAGATGCCCCATTTCCTTTCTCCGCTTTTATAGGTAGATGCCTGCCTTTTTCAACCTTCTGTGTATCAGATACAATTTAGGGTAGGGGCAATGTACTAAAAATAGTGCTGCTGTTTTTTTCTTCAAAAAAAACATTCACGTACTTATGCTTAGACTCCTCATTCCTTTTTTTTTTTACTCAGCTTCCAAGAACCTGGCAGCTGGACCATGCTAAAAGTACAGACAAATGATTAGAAAATCCTTCCCTGGGGAATCTAACCTAGACAAGAAGAAAGTAATTAAGATGCTGACACCAGGGGCTCCCCATGATACAGCATAGTGGGATCACCTTACGGTGAAGCCCACAGGTAACAACACCCAACCACATGCTCAGGGCTTCTCATTGGCTTTTAAGGCTCTACACTTAAATGTGAGCAGACAACCAAGGATCACTGAGCCAAGTCTCTAGCATAAAAATTAAAGACCTAAACAGACAGTTACAAGCAACTTGGAGAAAACAGAACTGTGCAGGGGAAAAATTTTTTAAAAAATCTATCATTAATACTCTCAGAAAGGTAACAGAAGATGATCTAGTCACAAAACAAGACCAGCATGCTATAAGAAAATTTAGAGAAGAAAAGTATACTTAGATTTTATATGTGTGTGTATATAAATTTTTAAAACTCAATTACTTAATTGTAGACTTAGAAACTGAAGTTAAGAGAATCTTCTCCGAGGAACAGAGTGGGAAGACAGAAAAAAAATAAAAAGAAATTAGGAGAATAAATCCAGGAGGATCATACTGATTGGAGTCCTTTGCAGAGAGATGAATCCATGCTATTTTGTTTTAGTAGAAATTATTAAAATATTTCTTACAATACATGAAATGACATAATCTATGGAAGGGCTAAAGAAACAGACTTGAGGTTGAGCTTTCAGTATAACTGCCAAATAAGCCACGAAGGAAGCAGTACCTCTTCTAACATCCAGAGACTGCTTCCTAAAGTGGCCAATTGCTGGTATAGCCGCCAATTCCAGAAGCACGTTAGTGTTGCCAAGATCAGGGATTCACAGCTATTGCTGCTGGCTGCCAAGCCAGGCTGTGCCTGCTACAATCTACATGAGCAAACTGGATGATAAGCAGGGTGCGTCTTGACCCTCACAGAGCTAGTGACCAAACACTGGGATGCCTGCTAATGCTGTCCCAGAGTAAAATGCCTCCACAGCTGTGCCTGCCAACAGAATAGGAAGAAGTACAGCTAAATCTATTAATAAATGACATGCAAAACACTAGCCGCAAAAGAGTCTGGGAAATATCAATAATACAATGTTTAGCTTTCTATCCTCTGCAGTACCCAAAGGTAAACTGGAAGGGAATTGGAATGGATGTGAGATAATTCCTATCTGTCACAAGATCCTCAACATCTGAATAACAAAGTATCTGAAAGAAAAAAAAAAAGACAGAGAGAACACGGGGTCGGGTGGATGGGGGTTCATGCATGAAGTTAATTCAAGAAAATTTGAAAAAAGGAATTTCAGTGGTAAAGGGGCCCACTGAGTTCCAGCACAATAGATGAAAAGAAACCACTCCTAGATATATCACTATGAAATGACAGAACACTGGGGATGAAAAGATCTTACAAGCTTTCGGAGAGGAAGGAAATAAATGTCCTATAGAAAAAATCAGGAAATTAGAATCCTTTTGGACTTAACACTATACTGGAATCTAGATAACAAAGGAGCGACACCTTCAAAATTTCAAGAGAAGTTTTTTTCCCTTGAAATAAATCAAAACAGGACATAAACATGTATTAAAGGTATAGTTAGCTCCTATTTATTCTTCAGAGGGATCAGTGCTGTGGAGAGAGAGACTCAAACTCCCAGTTGATTGCCCTATCTTTTATTTAAATTTGACACATTTATTCTGATTGAGTATTCTATACCCAGCCGAGCTATCTATCAAGTATCAGGGTAGAATTAGATTTTCAAGCAGGCAAGTTGTTCACACCACTGCACGGCCAACATCCAGGGCTCTATTTTAAACCTTATCCTGAGACTTCTCTTTGCCTCTCCCCTGTGTTGAATTCCAGTTTTTTATATTTCATGTTTTGCTCTTGCTCATATATGCCCTTGTTCTCCAAGAGTTTCCTAAAGAAGGGCTCATAACATCTTCTGTGCACAGATATCTCTGGGTGGTGTGTTCATTAGGGGTGCAAATAAGGCCTAAAAACAAATGCGGAGAAGAGACTGTTTCTACCAATCATGAAGTCCTTCTAACAGGTTTAGGAACATTTCATTTTCATACGAAAACGTGCCACATTTAAATAAAGGATAGGGCAATCAACTGGGGATTTGAGTCCATCTCTCTGCAGTGCTGCTCCCTGTGAAGAATAAACAGGGGCTGACTACACCCTGAATATATGCCCCACTCATACCCTGCATATGCTGAGCCAGGAGTAGGTCAACAGACAAGGAAAATGGGGAGAGATTAGTAAAAGACCACAATCTCATTTCACTCTGAAACCTGACCATTAATTCATTCTCTTTTCCCCATCTTGTAAAGAAAAGTGTCAGGAGACTCCTTAGGAAATTTACTCAGAATTTCTTTTGAATATTATAATCTATCTCATTTAACTAAATAGAAGAAAACTGATATTTTTTTAATCCACCACTGGTATTGGCCTTGAGGAAACCCACATTTCCTTGATAAATTGAAAGAGTTACCTAGAAAAATTTTTAGGAAAATGCTTTGGTTTGCTCAATATATACATAAAATCTCCCACACAAAATTAAAAGATAACTCTAATGGAACACTGTTTCTTCTCTTCTGACATTTCTATCATAAAACTTCTAGTGTCTTGAACATGCAATGGTCCTTCCATCTCATGATCCTTAAGCAGGAAGTTTCCTCTTTCTGGAATGGCTTTCCTGCTCCTACATTTCTTTGTTAACTCCTATTTATCCTTCAGAGAACAGCTCAAAAGTGACATACCCTGGAAAGCCTTCCCATAGCTACAGACCAGATCAGGCTCCCTTTATAAATGTTCCTGGCTTTCAGTACTTTTCTTTCTTGACACTGATCTCAGTGTGTAATTACATATTTCTGAAATTATTTGACTGCATTACTCCCTCTTACACATGCACACGTTAAGTCTTTATGCTCCATGGAGTAGTGTCTGTTTGCTCACCCATATATTCACAGTGTCTAACACAATGCAGGAAGCCAACAAATAGGTAATATAGAAATGAGTTAATAAAAATAAAAGAGGGAAAGAGGTGTGTAGATAGAAAGAGAAGGAAAACAGGGAGAGGGAAGGAGATAGGGACAAAAAGAGGGTAGAAGGAAGGGGAGAGGAAGAAAGTTAGTTCTAGGTACAAATCCTGAGTTTAGGTGGCAGTATTTTTTATCATATATATATATATCTGCTTATTTTGCTTTAGAAATTTCAGAGGCTGCCAGAGGACTTAGAAAATGAGCCTGATGTTTCTATATTCCTCTAAGGGGGAAATGATTCGGAGAAGGAAGAAATCACGGGCTGCGTCCTCAGAAGGTAATCTCGATTCTGGTCAACCACACCCTTTGGATTGAGCGTCTCTTTCTTCTCTGAGGTCATGCAAAGGGCAGGGACGCTGCCCCTCTCATGCCCACATGTTGTCTCCTGTGAGCATTCGGAGCAGCCTGCTAGGGCAGGTCTCTGAACCCTGCTCCTTGTGTCCTGGCGTCCCACTGACAGCACTGAGTTGTAATCCTCTGGGCTATGCTGTTCCCACACTGGCTCCGTGTGGCCCACCGACTGCAAGGGCCGCTGAGACATGGTGTGCTACAGCCACATGGGAGAATATAAGTGTGAGGCACACTGCCAAGAATGTCACCAAGATGGGGCTGGGAGAGAAATGAGAGAGAGCCAAGTGGACCCTGCACATTTTCAACTATCAATTACTGTCTGTAACTGGAACTCCTATCGCCCCAAAGAGGGAGCAGAATGAGCCGTGTTTTCCACATTCCACTGCTCTGAAGCACTCTGTGGGGAGACATTCAGCAGGAGGAGAGCCCAAGAATGGCACTTTCAACCACCAAGCTGCAGAGGGGCTTGCGCTCCCACCCCTCAGGATATGGTGAATGCGACCTGCCCACTGTCCTCTACGTGGGACGTGGTAGCAGACCCCAGAGACTAAGACACCCAGAGATGTTGACTGTCTAAAAATTATTCATTTTGATCCAATGATAGTAATACTAACAGAGAACAAAGGAAAACTGGCCTTTCACACGAACAAATACAGCTCTAACAACAAAAATAACAGGTGAGTCATTCATTTCTCTTTTGCATAAGTGGCATTTTTGAAAAGATCACATAATATAATGATGAAATATCAACAAGAATAAAAATCAGAACCAAGGATCACAGAAATAGGTATACAGCATCAAACCAGGGAACAGAAAAAAGCATGTGATATATAGGCTCTATAATAAAAGCAGAATGGGACTGGATTAAGTTATGTTAAAGAATTTGGACTTAGTTTTAGAAAATTAAACAAGACTATTAAAATCAGCCTTTCATTTTAGAAATCAAAGTTTTGGCAGAGCTGAGGATTGCCTAAATGGAAAAGGACAGAAAAAACAAAGACCAATTCGGAAAGTAGCCCAGTGTTTCATGAGAGATGAGATGTGGGCCCGAAACAGACCAGTGTAAAGCGACCAGGACTCAGGAACTGACTTGAATGTAAAAGGTGAACGAATTGGAAGACCAAGTCCAGTGCTAAGGTTTCTAGCTGGGGGAAGGTGCTGGAGGGTGATGCAGTTAACCATGAAGGGATTCTTGAGGGATGCCAGGAGGTGCTATATTGGCCTAGCTTTTGGTCAGGTGGAAATATTTACCGACAGCTAAGCCAGGGTAGACTAGAGGCAGTCCTGTTCACCGGAGGGGAACCAGGACAGGTCCATGTCCCAGGAACAGGAAACTCAATGCTGGTTAGAAGACCTCTAAACAGGTTCCCTATCCCCTAACCCACAGAACATACTGCACCTTCTTTTTGCTATATTCATCATCTGAGAGTTTGCACTGCTCACATGTATATGCTTTATGGGGTTCTTACCCACGTCTCACTACTCTGCTGCCACCTGCATAGCTGTCCCCTGTAGGCAAATGAGGCAGGGACATACCACCCTCCCCACCCAGCCTAAGGAACTCACATTGTGCTGTAAGTGGCAGCTACTGAGCAGTGAAAAGCTGATGGAGAATATGGCTTTCTGCTTGCATAACTTCTCAAAACTTTATTTTTAAAGTTTTCCATTCTAACCCTTCTCTTTCTCTCTTTGTTTTTATGCTCAGGAAAATTTCCCCAACTCCTTCTATGTCATGTCCCAGTGGCTTTATGATATTTGCCTCCAGCCTGTCTGGCCATTTCCCTTCACTTCTCATGTATTAGCTCTAACCTCTGAAATAAGATCCTAAGTAAAGAATGCCAAGTCAGTATCTCTATTTTCATCTCATTCACTAACAATGGCCCATGTGTTAAGCACCTAAATGTTCCCAAGAACTATTTTCCTCACTAAAATTAGTTTAATTTATAGTTCAGCAAAATAGTGGCATTTTCCAATATCAACAGCAAAGGAGCAAGGAACAGAACATGAATGTGTCCAGAGTTTTCCATTGTGAAATGACCGTTTGGGTGACTGCAGCCACGAAACTAATTAAAAACCACAAGGAATTGCCATGGTTTGCTGTTTATCCCTTTCTATTTGCCCCATTACAGAAGAGTGATTTAAACGCGGTGGGCTTGTACTCCAACCAGAGGGCCCATCTTCAGCTCTGACTTAAACAACAGGCCTAGGCATCTGGCACTGTCCCCAGTGAAAGGAAGGGGGTTACTAGAAGTTGAACTTAATTTCTCTTTAGAGCTGTGGCAGCACCCAGCCACTCCTGGTGGCACATTCTTGTACTGGGCAAGCTGTCCATACACCAAATTCTGCCCAGTAGAGGTCCAGACACCCACAGAATTGAGATTAGACACATTTACATATAACAATATAACATACGCAAAAATAGGAAAGGAAAAAAATAAATCCTCTCAAATGCACAAAAGACAGAGCAGAAATTCAACTATAATAGTAAGTCAGGACACTACTTCAAAATGGTAGCTGCAGCAATAGCAGAGTGTGAGCTCTGGAGTCAGCTCACTCCAGCTGACATCCTGTGTTACCATGGGCACACTGCCTAACCTCTCTGAATGTGGGGTCCTCACCAGGAAGCGGGGCAATAATTACACTTTCTCTTAGCGTTGTCTTGAGGAGTAAATGAGATAATTTACGTAAAGTGATTAACACAGTTCCAGCACACAGAACTCACTTAACAGTAGCTATATTAATTATTGCTTGTCAACATCATTATTATTAGAAACCAAAAAGAAGAATGTGGGGTATCTTTGGTGGGGCTGAAGTATGAGCTACAACTAGGCTCTCTCCAACCTCAGAAATCTAACTATAGAATAGGCAGCAACACTGCTGAAATGAATGTGCTGGGAGGAGGATGTGACTGCATGAAGTCTTCAGCCTTCAAAAGTCCACAGTCCATGTCTTCTTAGGATGTGTATCAACCTGCCAGCCTGGTGGCACTTGGCTGTTGTGAACTGGCTGTGGCTGCTTCCCACATTTTGATTCTACTAAAAGCATGACAGACAAGTTTTGCTATACCAAGAAATGTCCTATATAAATGTCACTAGAAACTATAGCATTATCAATATCTGTTCAGGATTTCATTTCTCATAAAATTACATAAACAAGAAGCAACTAGATGGCAAGAAAAACAAAGGCAGAACTTTTGTGTGGGCTGATGTTGAGGCCACAATTCAGTTTTAGGTTCTGATTCCAGAGTCCTGGGGTAGCTCCTTGTTTCAAGAACATAACCTGCTGTTGGGTTCCTCCTAGTCAAGGAGATGAAACAGAAGAATTTGCATAATCAGAGACTTGCTAACATGTCGATACCTGGGTCCCACTCAAACCTACTGGAAATGAGTCTCTTGTAAGGGAGGAGGGGGAACCCAGGAATCTGCATTATAACAAGCAGCATTCTATGCATATTAAGATCTGAGAATCACTGCTCCAGGGGCTCATAATTTAGTAGAATACACAGGATATACACATACAAGCTTTTCTAATACTAGGCAGTTTCCGATAGGTACCACGATAAAGATATGGAATATAAACGCTGAACAAAGGAGAGAGTCATTCCAAACTAGAAAATCCAGGAGGACCTCCCAGACTGGGAACTTGGGAGGTGGTTAGGACTAACAGCAGAAAAAAGTTGTGCTAGGAATGAGGAGAAAAGGAACACAAGAGCTGTCATAGGTGGAGGGAAGAAGCTAAACAAAAGTATCAGGAGTTAAATGTGTCTGGAATACATCTGGGCAGATAGTGTTACTGGGGCCCAAGAGAGTGGGCTTGTAGGGAAGGGTCACTGTTTTCAGTAGAGGGAGAACGGTTGTACAGCTGGATGAGAGATAAGACTGAAGGCCTTAAATGCTAGTCCAAGTCTGGGTTCTAGTGTTTCTTTGCTCGAAACCACTGCAGAAGGTTTCTGCATAATCAAACTTCAGGCCCACAATCCCTTATCTACTTTCCAAAATTCAAAAAGATACAGAAATCAAAAGTTTTTTTATATCCCCTTTTTTGGCAACACCTGCCATGAAATGAAATGAAGTTACTTATAGTCGCTGTTTATCCAACTTATTGTGAATGTTCACACATTTTGCTGCAAAAATATTAATGTGTTTGATTAGGGGTGCTGTACCAAACCCCACTTGGGAATATTACATAAAATTTAGTTCATGTACTATGTACCATTTCTGAACTCAGAAAAACTCTGAAGAATTTCTGAATTCAGAAAAACTCTGAATTCCAAAACACATCTGGGACTAAGGTTTTGATAAGGGATCATGGATCTTTGCAAACAACGGGAGAGGTTAAGTAGCCCCTCGATGCTTTAACAGTCCAAGGGGACCTTTTAAGAGGTTATATATAAGCGTGGGTATTCAGTGGCCAATTTTCTATGACCACTTACTTGCTGTGGAGGTTTGTCTAAAAGGGCAGCTGTCCGTGGACTAAGTGGTTTTGGCTGTTATAATTCTTCATTACTGTTATCAGCCTCTTCCTCCCTGTCCCCGAGTGTGAATAAACAAAGCATATGATGCTGCGGATTGGAAAACAGGTGGCGAAGCGATGTAGACGAAGGCCGTCTCATCTTTGTGGTTGTCTGTGTATGCACGTGTTTCTGTATAACAAAATCCAGCAATACCAAAGCTGCAGAGCTCCTTAGAAATCATTTAGTTCAACTTGTTCAGAACACAGATGGGGAAACTGAGGTTAAAAGAGAGAAGTCATTTGCTAGAGACCTCACCTCTGAGGCTTTCACAGCTACCCCAAGGTTCTGTTCTGACTACAATCTCTTACAGAACAAAGGGTTCATCTCTTGCGACTAGACATTGACTATTCAAGAAGCATTTAATAAATATTCTTCAATTGTGATTCTTATAAGTATAATTGCACCGCTGGGTAATATTACTGAACCCTACTGAACCCCATACTTTTCTAACCAAGTACTGAAATGGTAAGGGATTTAGATTTGAGTCCATGCTGTATCAATGACTCATATGAAGAAAAGGTAAGGAAATACCCAAAGTATTTTTTAAAAGCATTTAAGTTTATATAAAGGTATTATATATATGTATATGCACATGCAAACTCCTAGAAAAATCAGAGGATAACAAAACTGAATCTTACCAAACCACTACACGTAGAAATTATAGAAAAAAGGCATTGGAAAAGATATAAAGATCTAACTATACATTCTTATTTATGTCTTTTATTTAGAATCTCAAAACCAAAATAAGAAGCGAGTAAGACAGGAGGAATTATTCTTAACAAATATTTCACAAATAGGTTCAGAGTTCTTTCTTCTACAAAGAACTTACCTACATTAGGGAGAAAAACACCAAGATTCCTAAATAAATCAGGTTAAGGACATGAATAGACATTCCCCAAAAGAACAAATATTAATAACTTCAGTAAGCAAATCCACAACAAAATATTTAGGTACTCCATAACGAAACACAAATAAAAACAGTAGCAGTACTGTAGCTTACCTACAAATTGGCATAGATTAGGAAAATGATGATAATCAGTGCTAGTAGAATGTGATGAAATATGCATTCTGCTATATTACTAGTAGCAACCATTTCTGGAAGTTATTTAACAAATTCAAGTTCTTCAAAATATTCATATAGCTTACCCTAGTAATTCTATATTTGCAACCTACCTTAAAGAAATAATGAACCCTATAAACTTAAGTCTGAACATGGATATTTATTGCACCATTATTTATAGCACTGAAAAAATTGTAACCACCATGTTCAATAATCTGGCAAAGATAAATAAATCAAAGAGAGTCTATTCAAGATGATATGCAACCAGTGAAGTGGTGCTTAATTAATCTTAGGTAATAACAGGAAAATGCTTATGACTGAATAGTAAATGAAAAGATCAGGAATCATGATGATTTATACAGAATAATTATAGCTTGGTAAATAAGTGAAGTTAATCTATAAATAGAAAAAAAAAACCAAAGCCTGATTGGAAATAAAAGAAAATGATTATACCTGGTTGGTAAACACATGGGTCACTTATATTCTTCTTAACTAGTTTATATTTCTCAAAATATCTTTAGATGTACAGAAATTTGGTTTATAAATTTATTTCAATAAAATTAAAGTATTATATTAAATAAAAAGTCAATACTAATTTGTCTTCTGCTTTATTCCAGTAAGAATGTTGGAAGAGTGTGCCTCTTCCACAAGGAGGGCTTTCATTCTCTAATAAGCTAGACTGGACTTCTTCACAACATGGAGACCTCAAGTTTCCAAAAGACTAAATGAAAGACGAAGCTGTGATGTCTGTTAAGCCCGGGTATCAGAAGAAATGTTATATCACTTGAGTTGCAGTCCATAGTTTTACTCTTTTTGTTGTTCTTTCTTCACTCATAATGTTCCAAGTTTCTATCTCATATCATTTTGCTGCTGTCTGAAGAACTGCCCAAAAAATTACCGAATTTTTTAAAATAAATCTTTTATTTAAAAAAAAAAAAAAAGAATGTTGGAAGAGACTTCCTAGGAAATAAGAAAATTCAAATTAGCACTGACATTATTACAGGGATATCTTACTTAATAAACCCTTCTACTGTGCCAGAAGAAATGAGAAGTGCTCTGAACCTCATTGCATCACAATTACAATCCTGTGAGGTAGGCGCTATCACTACCAACCTGTTACACAGGGCATCAAGAAAGTGAGCAGAGCTCAGATGTGAGACATCTGGTAAGAACTTGAACCCTAGCCGTTTGGCTTGAGTGGTGCTCATAGACACCACACCATGTAGCCTCTCCCTGAGCTCTGAAGTGAGGAGGTCACTGGATCTCCTTAGTGCCAACTTTCACAAAGAAAGAGAAGTATGGAGAGGTTAAGCAACTTGCTAAATGCCACATAACAAATTATCTAATAGGTAAACACAGTATTATGTTGTACAGATTGTAATGTATGAACACTGAGAGAGACAAAAATGAATGTAAACGATCTTAACTTATCTGCTCAGTTTTGATCCTCATATTAACTTTTTTTTTTTTTTTTTTTTTTTACCTTCCTGGGCCCAGATTACGGGAAAGGCACATTTTTGTGGTTCATAGGGAGAACTTATATCCCCGAAATCCTAGAGCTAGCAGACCTCAAGCTCTTTCCTCTCAGTTCTTTCTATCACAGAGCTACATTTCACCCCCGGTGGGGTACCATCATCACCGAAATGTCTTCATCAAAGCACCTACCGGGTGTGGCACAATCCCAGGCTTTGTAAAACATCAAACTCCAACAGAACGCTCTGAACTACAGGAAAGCAGTGTAAGAGTCAAAACAAAATACAACCACTTGCCAACAGCAAGAAAGAAGCTCTGTGTACGCTTATTTTCTAATCTATCATGAAGTCCAAAATAAACTCCAGGCTTCCTCATCGCATCTGATATAGATTAAGAGAGTCAGATCTCTGTTGGAAGAGAAATGTTGGGAGAGCTCTACACTAAATAACTGGGCTAAATGACACGAGAAAGTTCTACAAAATTATTCCCTTGAGCTACTGTGGCTTAGTCATGCCTAATTTTTTCAGTGTGTTATTTAGAGGTTTCTGGACCCATCCTTCATGGGATAGAAAGAGAAGGAAATGAGGTCCGTATCAGACTGTGAAGATGACAGGGCACAATGATGGTGCCATAAAAATCGTGAAAATGAATTACCTCCGCACCCAGGACAGAAGCATCAGCCTGTCCTGTAAGGCGAGTACAGCATCTGTCTTTTCAAAGGAAGCAGGACTCTCAACGGCCCCATTCTGACTAAATATGAGAAATAAATGATGACCAACAAAATCTAAAGCAGAGAGGAAGGTAGTAAAATTTGGGATGGACGCATAAGTGGGAGAAGAAGGAGAAATTCTGCTTGTAGCAGCACAAACTGTACTACCCCTGGACAGACTGAGTCATAAAATTTACAACTTAAAGCAAGAAACTTTTATTTAAAAGCCAAACCTCAAAATTGAAAATCGAATTACTAGTCTCATTTTAAATAAATGGAGAAAAAGAAATTATTTATTTGAACTGTACTGACATGTTTTTTGGCTTTTTTACCTATTAAAAAGCAGGACTAAATAGAGGGTATATTATGAACATTTTCTTTCATTATGTAAAATCAAAATGTTTTCAAATCTAGCTATTTAGGCTCATTTTAGAAATATATATACTTCTCTAAGATTAAAAAAAATGAATGAATTATTAAAACATACCCACTAGCATGGCTAATTTTTTTTTTTTAAACTGGTAATACCAAGTAAAGGCTAGGATTTAGAACAGCCAGGACACTTACACATTACAAGTGGACTACAAAATATAACAACCACTTGAAAAACTGTTGGCAGTTCCTGATACGATTAAGTATTAATATAACATTCCTATGGGCCAGCAATTCCATTGTGATCTGTGTACCCAAGAGAAATGGGTACACATGTCCACAAAGACTTATACTAGAATGTGCAAAGCAACTTTATTCACAATAACTAAAAACTGGAAGCAACCCAAATGTACATCAACAGGAGAATGGACAAATTATGACATATCCACATTACAGAATGCTATTTACACCAGCACATGAAATACTATGGGATGGATCTCAAAAACAAACTCAAGGAAAGAAACCAAGACTTAAAAGAGTTAATACAAGTTGTACGATTCCACTCATATGAAGTTCAAGAACAGACATAACTATCTATAGTGATAAGAATCAGAAGAATGTTTACCTCTAAGCATAGGGGTTACAGTCTGGAAAAGGGAATAAGAGAGCTACCTGGGATGATGGAAATGTTCTATAGCTTGATCTGGGCGGTGTTCAAATGGGTGTTCACACAAGTAAAATATCAAGCTGCACACTCATGTGTGCATTTTACTGCATATACATTGTATCTCAATAAAATAATAAAGCATTAGTTTTTACTATACTAAATTTTTTACCATTAATTAATTTGATGTCTGTACATCTAAAAGACAAGCAAAAATCTGTTTATAAGTAAGAAATTTAAGAAATACCCATTTTTTGCTAATGAAAGCATGAGTGCAATGATTTAGCTGCAAGAATGTTGATTGTAAAATTGTTTCTTACAGGCACAAATCAGAAAAACAGATTTAAATGTCCAATGATAGGGGATTGGTTGCAGGTATATTTATCTTAGAACTCTATAACTGAACTAAATCAAAGTCCTGCACTAATATTTGCCATAGACATGGAATTATAAGATTTAGCAAAAGAAAAATGGGGTATAAAAACATATATAGTTACTATGGTTGCTAAGTGTTTATACCCTTCAAATCATACACTGGACCCCTAATCCCCAGTATGGCTATATTTGAAGATAGGGCCATTATTCTGCCTGCCACAGATGCTTCCCTAAGTATCCCAAGAATGAGGATCATCTCATTGATTTTTGGTAACTTCACAGCTCTTTGGACAGACAGCTGATGACTGATCATCAAATATTTACTAACATATTATAGCTTGATGATATACTGAGTTATAAACACTATTTGTCTATCTCTTCCGCTAGTTTTGTAGGAGCACTGGTTGCATTAACTTAGGCCTGTTTCCTAACAAAAGAGAAAAATATGAGAAAATTAATCAAGAAATAAAATCTTAAAATATCTCAAGTGAGGGAGGTTGATGAGATGGGTATAGCAGAGTTTCTGGGATACTGCTCCATTTAGACATTTTCTATTTCTAATTTCAGGGACTCTTTGTATAAATATGAGGGTAGTGGTAGGTCTTCAGTTAAAACTCTGTATCCAACAGGTGATCCATACACTTTCACCAAGGATCACAATGAGTTATGTAAAATATTTTGGAATATATTGGTCTTTGAATAAGAGTTTATATTTTACTGAACTTTGATGGATCTATGAAAGATGGCTAATAATCACACTAAAATGTGGCTCACAGCAAGCCACTTATAAACATTTAGCAGACGTTTAAAAAATTTTTTTTTACTAACCAAGGTTTCTTTATTGAATTCCTCTGAATTATCATATGTGCTTAAGGCTTTCTGGTAAAATTTCTTGATATGTAACAGCTCCCGTTTTTTGGTATGTGAATTTGATTTGATTATTCTCTGCTTTTGTTGTTTTGTTGAAACAGTATTGGATGATCTACTCTGAGAATCAAGGTAACACAAGCACACTTAGGGGTTTGGGCTCCTGTCTAAAAGCCACCTCTCCTTCTACTGCGCAAGGGCCCGGTCTTTGTCTCTCTTATGGCCCTGTCACTTACACATGTGGCTTTATGTCACACATATGTAACTTTATGTTTTCTCTCTCCTACACTGTGAGCTACATAAGGACAGGGTATTCATCTGGATTTTCTATAGTGTCTAGGATGGTCCCTTAAGCAAAGTTTATAAATATTTGTGGTATAAGTTACACTTGGTACATAAACAAAATTCCAAATTTTAAGACGCCTAAAAGTTCAGATAGAGAAAATCAGAACATCCAAGTGAGATCTATTGTCAAAAAATAATCCACAAAATAAGAATGCTGAATTTTATTATTTGTACCTTAGGAATCTAACACAGATAGGTAAAAAGAACATGAACTTCAAAGTTAAAAACCAAGTTTAAAGCAAAGCTTCACCATTCACTCCATTAAAAAAATTGTACAAATATGTAACATCTCTGAGTTTTAATTTTCTCATCTATAAAAATAGGAACGTTACTTCACAGAATACTTGCTGGAATTAAATGAGATTTTTTTTCCATAAAAGGTCTCATACATATATATACTAGTTTTATCTTTCTGATTCTGTCCCTCCTTCCCATCCTGACCAAATCTTTGTACTCTTTGCTGCATTAAGATAGTTTGGCTGACCAGACCTAGACAGGCTTTCAATAGTCCCTTTGGAGCAAGAACAATGACATTCAGTCACACAACTCAAGGGCTGGCTTCAGGGTGTAGGCAAAGGATGTCAGAGGCTTGGCCCTGGGAACGTCACTCTTGTGAGTGACCTTGTCAGTTGCTCATATTAAAAACAACAGAATTAAGAAAAACGAAATGAAGTATCTTCCCTCAAATCCCCCACCTCCAATTTAAACACAGACACAAAGTCATTTTACTGGTTTTATGTAAATAACATAGGTGAATACATCCAACCACAACTTCATACCTATATGGTTAATTATCCCATCTAAGTTGATAGGGGCCCACTGCTCTAATATACCCTTTATGTGTCCGGTATGGATTGAACAATGTCCCTTCAAATTCAGATGTTGAAGCCCTAATCTCCAATGTGACTGTATTTGGAGATAGGGCCTTTAAAAAGATAATTAAGATTAATTTAGGTCATAAGGGTGAGACCTAGTCCAATAGGACTGATATCCTTGTAAAGACGAGGAGACACTAGGAGTGCATGCGCGCAGAGGAAAGGCCATGCAGGGCACAGCAAGAAGGCAGCAGTCCACAAGCCAGGAAGAGCGGCCTCCAGACATCAACCTCATCAGCACCTAGGTCTTAGACTTCCAGCCTCCAGAACTGTAAGGAAATATATTTCTGTTAAGCCACCCACTCTGTGGTATTCTGTAATGGTTGCCCAACGAGAAGAATATGGCATCTAGAGCAGTTCTGTTTGATTATAGATAGTCACTGGAAAATTATCATCCCATTCAAATATTGGTTATTAGAGAAGATGTTGAAAGGCTCCAGCTTGAGAGTTCAAGTCTTGGCTTTGCCAACAGCAGAAATGTGGCCTGGGGTAAATCATTTAGCCTCTTTGTGTCTCATTTTCTCATCTATTATAGATAGGTGTCCCTTCTAAATTAAAAATCTTGTGATTTATTTGAATTTGCCAGTTTGTATGAATTTTTTTTTTTTATTGGAGACCAGAAAAGGGACAGACTAGAATGATCTCTAATAGGATTGACTCAGACTTACCACCTACTCTTTTGTGCTATTTATTCCAAAATCCCTATGGTGTCTTAAATGTCAAGAGATTTCAGTTCAAATCCCAGGACCGCTTTTACACAAGATACCCTTAGGTTAGGTTATGTACATTTTCTAAGCCTCCGCTTGCTCTTCAGCAAAATGGACTAGTAATACCTATGTACAGGAGTGTTACATTACATAAGGAACACGAGAAAGTGACTGCAAAGTGCCTGGAATGCCGCAGACATTTAATACATGTTTGTTGAATCTGGATCTTCCTCTGCACTCCCCACCCTCAGGTTCTGGTTCCTTGCTCTCCTGTCCCTGCCTAACAAAGAAAACCCTGAGAATCTGCAGGAAGCCTGCTATTCTGACCTTCAAACAACACGGAACGTATGGCTCTGTGACCTATGAAGCAAACACTGCCAAAGGAGGAAGAGAACCATGAGGTTAGTTGTCTCAATCCAGTTCCACACATTGTACAATCTTCCCAAGCAGGAATCACCTTTGTTTCTATAACACTGTCTTTCATTTACTCCAACAAATGAATATGTAAGGCTTTTCATGTGTCAGTTCCTAAACAAAACCTGCAGGGGATATACAATGTAGGACCAAGATAGGATCTACTTGTGGTTGAAGCTCACGAAGCTTTCTGCTCCTACACCTGTGCACGCACACAAATACACACACACACACACACACACACACACACCCCTCTTTTGTAGAATATGGTGCCAAGATAAACTGTGGGCCACAGAAATCATCTTATCCATTCTAATAAGTAGTTATAGAAACCTGAGGGTAAAAATTTTGAGTAGAAAAAAAGACATGCATGAATACACACAGAACACTCAATCAACTTTCTCTAATTATTATCATTTCTTAATGATTAAATTTCCCTAGAAGGTGAATGTATCTTGATTAAAGATGTCTTTCCATTGTCTAAATAATCAGATTTTTTAAAAAGCCTATGAATGACAATTTCATCCCTTTATTTTTCTTTTTTGGAGGATCTCAGAATGGTCTCTTTTTTCTCAATCCAAATCTTACTGCTATAAAATGAATGATATTATGTGTTCCTTTTCAATTTACATATAAATTGATCCTTTAGGCTAAAAATATGCAGAGTTAAGGACATATTAATGATATTCTACAATGCATAAAAAATTTCAGTATCAGGTAGGTGTATGGCATACATTTTACTTAGTCTTTTATATGAAGCCATTTTAATAATTTTTTTATGTAGTGCAATTCAATCAACAGGCCCAAAACAGCCATTGTCTCAATTGACATTGATTATGATCTTTGGTGTGCAGAAAATATATTTAGCTTTCTATGCTTGCGGAATGTCAAATTCAGAGTACTGTATGTTTCAGCAATGTTCCTTTTTTAATCGGTCATCTTATTTTTAAAGTCCTTTGAGTTAGATATTTTAAAGGATTGTTTTGTTATGAAATGTAACCTGAGAATGGAACACTCATGACAAATTTTCATTTAAAGCTAAAGGAAAATGAAGGGGAGTGCTGAATCATAAGGTTTCCATGTCAAGTGCTTCCCTCACTACAGACAATATAGCTAAGTCAAATTTCTAAGCTGGCAGTTGACTTTCTACTTTTTCTGTGCAGTACATTGATGTAGTAGGAATATATCAGGTCAAGGAGGTGATCTGTCTACTTCACTATGTTCTCCAAGAAGAAAAACAAAGAAAGCAGAAACCGCTCAAAGGATGGCAAAAACATGTATTTGGAGGCATTTAAAAAATAAGTTTAAAAACACACATGCAGGGGGGGAGGGGGAAGGGCAACATACATAACCTAAACATCTGTACCCCCATAATATGCTGAAATAAAAAAAAAATACAAGCACATCAAAGAATCTGAAAAAAAAAAATACACATGCAGTGTTCTCATTCATATGTGGGAGCTGAAAAAAAGTTGATCTCATGGAAACAGAGTATATTACGGTGGTTACCAGAGGCTGGGAAGGCTAGGGGCAGAGAGGGACAAAGAGAAGTTGGCCAATGGGTACAAAAATAGAGTTAAATAGAAGAAATAAGTTCTAGTTTTCGGCAGCACAGTAGGGTGACTACAGTTAACAATTTATGTATATTTCAAAATAGCTGGAAAACTTAGAATGTTCCCAACACAAAGAAACGATAATTATTTGAGGTGATGGATATCCCAATTACCCAGATTTGATCAACATATATAGTAGACATGTATCAAAATAGCACATGTACCCCAGAAATATGTACAATCATTATGTATCAATAAAAAACAAATAAATGAACAATACACATGCAGGCATTAAAACTTTATTTAAAAATATATAACATGCAAAATTAGTTCCATTATAATATAGTGTAAAGAGCATTATATACTGTTACCTATATCTATATAATATCACCTCATTTATACAAAAATGTCTTAGGGGCATTAGAGAAGATTGGAAAAATACACCAAAATGTTAAATTAGAATTGCCATGAAAGAGACTTTGAATTTTAAGTGACTTTTCTTCTTCTCCATACTTATTATTTTTTAAGAATGAAAATATTTTGCTTTTTAATAATCAAAAAAAAAAACAACAACAACAACAAAACCCTAAAACAAGGTCGTCATCTCAAGTTCTTCTTGCACTTGAAGGAATACTAGATAACATTCTGCCCATGAAAGAGATGCTGATATTAGCTCCCCTTTTCAAAAACTTTTACCAAATCCTTATTTTCTATTTACTTTGGGGCATGTTTCTCCTCCTCTGTTAGATCTCTAAATGTTGGAGCATACCAGGTCTCTGTCTTGGCTACACTGTCTTCCTGGGTGATCTCAACCATCCAGGGCATTACTTCAAACACCACTCCAAAGCTAAGGAATCTCAAGCCCATATCAACTCCCTGAACTCCAGGGTGCAACTGTCTAATCAACAACCCCACTAGGTGTCTTTAATAGGCCTCTCAAACTTAACATGGCCAAACAGTGTTACTGATTTGCTATCTTTTCCCTTTCCTGGTCTTTCACCTTTACAGTAAATGGTATCATTACTCATTTGCTTACAATGAAAAAGTAGAAATTATCTTGGATTCCATTCTTTTCCTTACCATCTCACCCAACTCACTCCACTAGCAAGACCTGTTAGTGCCACCTCTACATATATCCTAAACACAACACTGGTCCCCACTTTTGTGGCTTTCACTTGGCCCAAGACACCATCATTTCGCCCCTGGATCTCTGCGCAAGCCTCCTGAATGGTATACACTCTGATCCCATTTGTCTCCAGGGTAGCCAGAATGTGAAACATGTCACATCATGTCTTTGCTTAAAAACTGGCCCCCACGTCCCACCATGCATATGATTATGTTCCATATCACGGCTGACAAGGCTTTACGGAATCTGGACCCACCTACCTCCTCAATCTTATTTCTTCATTCCCGCTATGCTCCAGATGCTGACTTTTCTTTGGTCCCTCAAATGCATCAAATTTTTTGCACTTTTTGTCTCTTCTGCCTAGAAAGCTTTCTTAGGTTTGCCTCCACAAATGGTCTTTCCCCTATTACTCAGAGCAAAACAGATGTGAAACTTGTCCCAAGTTTCATAAGGCTTGTGTTGTGCCAGGAATGCCAGACCAGCAGCTGCTTTCAGGAGATCCAACAGCCCTCCTGGATGGCTGGGCTGAGCTGCAGCACTTGCAAAAGGAACCAGTTATTCCTGCACTCAGTTTTCACTTCGGGCAAAGCCCATCAGCCAACAGCAACTAAACTCTAGATTACATAGCTCAAGGACAAGTTAATGGGATTTGGCAGAATATTAAAGGAAACAAGAGATTACAAAGGAAAATGCACTTAAAATAGGAATAGGTAAAATACACAGTAGTAGAATTTGTGCCAGCTAAATACATCAAACCATATTTACATTTCTGTGTTATCTTTAGGAACAAGAAGGAAAGAAGACACAGAGTCACTGAAGTATTTCTAAATTTGTTTGCATCTGCATTTAACTTTACCTCTACTATTCCTGAAAAATCAGAATATGGGCATCTATAGAATCAAAAGTGTTACACATTGGCATACAGGCCTGGCCTTGAATAAGGTCAATTTACAACCTCGCGGCTTGCCAGTCGGGGGCCCCTGCCACAGGGGCAGAGCAGCCCCAGCAGCGCGGCGTGCACAGCATGCTTCACAGTCCACGGCCCGATGCATATTAAACCTCCCTGGTTTTCATAGCAACAGATGCAGGCCCTAACGTCCAGAGATTTTATGTAATTTGACCAAAGAATCGGTTATAAAGACTAGACACTAGACCACGTTCTTCTCAGTCCTAGTACATTAAAAAATAAAATTTTGGTACCTGAAAAGTACAATGCTCTGGAATCCAGGAGAAATGGACCAACTAGCAAGTGTGACCTTGAGTGAGTCACCCTCTTTCGGCCTTGGTCCTCATGTGTAAAAATGGGTATAACGACATTTTTAGCTCTCCCACAGGATTGTTTTAAGGACTAATTATGACCTCTAATCACACCTCCTATGGCTCGTCCCAGCTCATGCCACCTGTCCACATTGGCCTAGTGGCTGTCCCCATGCAAAACATGCCCCCACTTCAAGGCCTGTGTACTTTCTGATTCCTAAAATGCTCTTTTCTTGATATCCACAGCTTGTCTGTCCTTTCCTTTCAGGCCACTGCTTAAATGTCCCCATAGTAAAGGCCTTCACTGACTACCCAAAATAAAACAGTGACCTCAACCCCAACCCACATTCCTTTTTCACCTACATTGCTTTACAGTTAACATATTTATTCTCCATCTGATATAGTTGATTAGTTGTTTGTCTGCCCATAACCAGATTGCAAATTTTACGAAAGATGGAGTTTTTGCCTATGTTGCTCACTGCCTGGTAACCCTGAAGCCTAGTACAGTGGCTGATACGGAGCATGCCCTTAAAATACTGATCTGATAAATGGATGAAAACTGAATATACCGATTGTATGAATGACTGTATTGTGATTTTCACCTTCTAATCCTTTCTGGGCCTCTCTACAGACTTCTGTCTATATATAAGAGAGGTTATGTATAGCTTTCTTGGTATTAAAATCGATCTCTTCAATCAGGATAAACTTTGCAATTCAATCATTTTATATGAGCTAGCAGATCACAGGCCTATTAAACACATGTACGTATATGGCAATCCAAGTTTAACAACATAAATCCTAGCAAAGCCCTCAAACCTTCTACTTCTATCTTTATTGCTAATAGAGATGTTAAAACAACCATCACCACCCAGAATTGCCATAGCTGTAAAAAAGAAAGTAAAAATAAAACTCGCAGCAGAGGAACCCTATGACAGACAGCAAAGAGTTCCTGAACAACCCAGTGGCCACTTCTAGGAAGGAAAAAAGGGAAAAGAATGGAATGGTGGTGGTAAGGTTTTAGCTGTATCTGTAATATTAAAAAAGAGGAAATATGGCAAAACATTAAATCTGGATGTATTTTATAGGTTCAAACTATTTCATAATTAATAAAACAAAAAGAAATGAAAGCTGTGGGCATCTCCATTGTAGATGTCAGCTTCTGAAAGCTGGAAAACACCTTAGCAGTCATCCAGACGAATCTATATCCAAAGCCTGAGTCCCCTCTCTAACAGCCCAATAGTCAGTCATTTTCCTGGCAGTGCGGTTTAATAATTCCTTTACACAATCATAGTGGATGCCTTCTTCCATTCCTCAGAGTGAGTGTTCTAGACCTTTATTCTATTACCATCCTTACCCCAGCAGCCTCATCCACAGCAGAGCACACAGCTGAGAAAAACCAGAAGAGTCCTTCAGTTCCTCCTTGTCTTCCTCTGAGTGTGTGCATGCACGTTTGTGTGCATGTTTAGAAACCCTTCGTTTAACTGAAATCAGCCTCTCTGTTGACGTCCACCCTTTGGCCTGTGTGCTCTCCAGTCACAGAGAGTTATTCAACTTCCTTGTCCACATGGCAGCCCTCCAAATATTATGAGACAGCAGGTATGTCCTCTTGAGTCCTTTCCACATTAGACATTACCACCTTGTTCAACTTGTGCAATGGAAAGAAAGACACTAATGTAGCCACCAATGGCAGGCAGTATCTGTTTGGTGTAAGAGTCCCGGCAAGGTGGTATGCTGCATAAGTAATGCTATATTTCTATGTAGCCCATCTTAACAAAGAATTCGTGGAACTCAAAAATTTTTTAACTGCTGAGATCTGAGTGAGATTAGAATTTAGTGTGATTATTTTCTATGGTCTTTAAAGCAGCCTCTTTCTTTCAAATTCTGAACAAGACCAAGGTCCTAGATTAGCTTTTTCAATTAAATAATTCAAGATTTTAAGTTAAGATATGAAAGGTATCTTGGACGGATGTTACTGAAAACCACTTGATAACCCCATTTGGTACTGTGACAGGGATAGGTGGCTAGATGAGGTTTATAAAGAGGTGACAGAAAATAAAATGCTCTATAAAAGTGAAATGCAGCAAACAGGGTGTGCCAAATAATCGTTAAAATCTTCTATTTAGTGATGAATGGAGTTTGCAATTTAGATGTACTTCTACCCATTTAAAAAAATCACACAGCCTTGTTTTAAGTGCATACTTTACCTAAAGACTCAAACAACAATTTATGAAAGACTATGATGACTTGAAATGGCAAAAGGTACAAATGAGTAAATGTGAGTACGGCAGATCAATGCCACTCACATGTGGTCCGCAGACCATGCTGTCTGTTACTGTTCTGCAACAAGAACAAAAATTGAGATAAACCACTTAGAAATTTTTATAGAACATGGACAGAGTAGTTTCATGCTTGTTGAATCTAATATTTTAAAAATATGGACTTGTCTTTTTTTTCTCATTTCATCTTTCTACCAATTCACTTTAACCCTATTTTACTAAAGCATTGGTCTAAATAAATTGGACATTTAAAAACGGATCCTCCACTACAGATATTTTCAGAAGCCAGCGCTAGGTTAATTGGGATTTGAGCTCTTTTTCTTATTTACATAATTTCTTCATTGCAATCCTGATTTATGAGCCCAATCTTAATGCTGCAAACACCTACGCTGCCAGGAGATGGGTATAATTAGGGGGTATTTCACAGAATCATTAAATGATATGAAACTCAAACTATCTTAAAGGATGCTGAACAGCACGACTGCCATTGAGGGGAAAGTAGCCAAAAAGTAGCAGCTCAACTATTACAGCCATTCATTCTTTCACTGGCCAAACAGGAATTATTCCCTCCTTGGTAAAGGGCCACAGTCCTGGAGATGAGTGCCACTGAATAAAAAATGGATCGTTTTTGTTCACGTCCTGGGCTACTTGGAAAAGGAAATACCTGCAAGCCCATTTAGAACCCTAGCTCAGAGCTATGCTGTGAGGAAGGAGAGGAAAGACTATAATGCAATTAGACTTCACTGAAAAATTTTTAAACAATTTGAAAAGCGAATTGCTTTGCTGTAGTATATAGTTTCCATGTTTAACCTTGTATTTTAAAGACATCAATTAAAAACAATGAGAGATGAAATTTTTACAGTTTTTGGAAAAACCCTGCTGCTGCCCTGGTTCACATTTTACCAGTCTCAAAAAAAGCATCACCAAGGAAGTGGAAATGGAATAAAGAGGTCGGCAGGATATAGGAAAATATCGTTTCTACTCCAGGGAAAGGTTTAAGGATGTGGGGAAGGATTCAAGAAGCACTGCAGTTGATAGGCAGCTTGGCCCTTCCCGTTCCTCTGCTCTGTCTTGCTTTTATGTCAACATGTCATTCTCCAGCAACTCAGGCTTACCGGGATTTACTGAGCCTTAAATTATACATCATCTTTCACTGTCATTTGGTAACAGATACCAAAGCCGGTATCGGAAAATATGCCACTGTGATGCAAGAAATAGAGTTATTTAAAATTAATTTCTCATAGATTTTTATCTTACAGGTACCTTAATTTCCAGTGGCTGAGGTCAACATGCTTCTAATTAATCATTTGTCATCCCAGGACTATGTTCCAAGTTTTGGTCACAAGATATAGTTTAAAGTTGTCCTTGCCCTTATTTTTTAGTATGACAGATTAGTACCACTTAATTATTAATATGCATAGCACTATTTTATATACTCTCAATCACAAGATTGAGATGCGACATCTGCATATTAAACAGAATAGTCAAATGCATAGCGTTTTGTTTTTTAATAGAATTTCAAAATACCAGCTAATGCAATGATTTCTTATACTGTCCTTAATAAGTCAAAGGATAAAAAATCTATGAACTTGTGACAATGACAA
Organism: Indri indri; assembly: GCA_004363605.1. Lineage (NCBI taxonomy): Eukaryota > Metazoa > Chordata > Mammalia > Primates > Indriidae > Indri > Indri indri. Next base: position 36,187 of record RJWJ010012291.1, read on the forward strand.
ATCTTCAAAGATAGGCTGACTGTATTGTCCTCCCCTTTCCTAAAGAAAATATCCATCCCTTTTATTCCTCATTTAAAAGACCACATGCAACTATCCTGCATGCCTGGGCCACAGCCCCTCACAGCCTTGGCATGGACTCTGCTGGCTCCCTGTAGATGTCTCTCTTTTTCCTAATCTATCCATTGTCACAAAGACTCTTTCCTCTCTTACCTTTTGCATTTGAAATACACATTAGAAAGATGGCTTGCACATAATTCCCTGATGGAGATTTGCAATGATGAATCAAGATTTATGAGCTTGCCTGATAGCATTTCAGTATTTCACTCATACATTTCCAAAGGACATGGCTTTTAACTTTACAGGTTTTGCTCATTTTCAGAAAATTATTGTCTGGAGTGTTTCGAACATATAAGTACTAGGCAGTAGGACTGCCACGAAGCAAAACATTAGTCTCCCACGGCTTTCACCATTATTATCAGAAGTTATTTATCACAAAGTTTGGGTCAACACTGTCTTCTTCGAGGAGGAGCTAGAGGAATCACAGATGAGGACAATTTGTCTTGCTTCTCAGAGCTTAACAAAAGTACACAATTGCATTTCATGTCACTACTGTCTATAGAGGTCAGACTTGGAGCTCTCAGCATTCCTGTAACAACCTCAATCAACGTAGAGATAGAACAAAAATGACTAAATTGAGATAAGAGCACAAATGAGATGGTTTCGCAAATTCTTTCAACTATGGTTTACACACTGATACAATTCCCTCAGATAGTGGTAGAAGTGAGGTTTTCAAAAGCCATCTACAAACATGATCCACTGAGCTACCCAGAAATTACACACATGTTATGGAGCACGGATTCTTTCACTACTAAAACAATGGAATAACTATTACTATTAGCATTCATATTGCCATTACTATCATGATTACTATTGCAGCTGTATTTTATCCTAAGCCAATCATCACAAAGCAATGGTTCTTACTTACCAAGAACAGGTAAATCATTTGGAGTTTTAAAGATAGTCCAGTAAGAGGATATACAATTTTTTATTTGCTTCATCCTTCTGGTGAAGAAGCTAAGCTGTAAACACTTTTTTTTTTTAATTAACAGAAATTAGTATAAACTATGAGGTCATGGTATGTTTATACCAATAAATAATCTTCCTCTCCTTTTTCTACCCCTTTCTGATCAATATGCATATCCATAACTCTGTTCAGCTAGTTCTAATCCAGCTGCAAGATAAATAATCTTTATCAGGTGAAGGTGAAATAAATAAATCAGTCAATCAATCAATTTCTCTCTCTTTTCCCAGGCCAAGGTTTATAGAACAAAAATAGATAAATGCGAACCTAAAAGAAAATTGCAACGATCATAAAAATAAAACATAGAAATGCAGTTTGTACCCTCAAAAATTCACTAATATTTCAGAACTGATTTCTTAATAGGCTTTAACAGACAGATGCATGTCTTTTTTTAAAAAATCATTATGTTTTAACTATAATAGTTAATACAGTTATAACTCAGATTTTGAAGTAACTACCAGGAAAACCAGAAAGACTCTAATAGTTAAATATATTCCTGGGTTAGAGAGTTACCAGCCTTTCACTGTATAACTTAAGGTAAAATCACTCCCAAAAAATATGACATAAAAGGTCCTCAGGCCCCGGGTTTTGGATAGATATGGGTTTCATAATAAGGGAATCTGGTGGTATCTGCCTAAATTTCTATGAAAGCTTAACTGAGCTTAGAGGAAAGTAAGATTGACCAGGTAGAGAAGGCCCAACTCATCTCACTTCATTCTTAAATCAGCTGGGGAAATCTGTAAATAAAGTAGCTGGTTGGACATTGTGCTCATCAGAGCATAAATCACATAATACCTTTCTGAGGCGCGATGTGGAGAATATACCAAAAGACTAGGGACATCACCCTGACATCGCCTGAGGCATAAAAGTCTAGGCTTTGCAACTGCGCATAGCAAAATTTCTGCAGATTATTCTAAGGGAAAATTTAAATTTCTTTAAAAAGCTTAATCTCTACCTGATTGCAGCTACTGGAGGGTGTCTGAAATTTGTTTTCCAGGGTGTGTGGGAGTATTTTATTTAAAAAATCTTTTTTGATCTCTAGAAAATTTTAGGGAGAACTCAGGGTTCTGGAATAGAATACCTCCAAAGTTTCCCAGCTTCTGAATTCTCCCTAGGATCTATGACCTCTGAGGACCTTACTTCTCAAAATGTGGTCCATGGACAAAGCAGCTCTGCACCCCTGGATGCTTGTTAGAAATGCAGAATTTCAGGCTTCACCCAGATATAATGAATCAAGATTTGCATTTTAATAAGATCCCCAGGTGACCTGCATGTTCATATCAAGTTTGAGAAGAGCTGATTTGGAAAACTAGTTCTTTTCACAGGAAGGACTTCTTCACCTTAGGAATTAGAGGTAGTTAATTCTTGGACACAAATATGACATTCCTAGACCAGACTTCCCAAGGTCATCCTGTCATGGACAAAGCAGGGTTGGCACAGAGTAGTCTCACGATTTAGGAGTAGCTGAGAAAAATCCAGAAAACTAGAGCAGGAGGAAGAAAATGCAATTGTGCTCCTCATCCACTTGCTTATTTCTAGGGAGTTAAGGAGTTGAACTCTAAATTAGTGTGGTAAAGGTAATGCTGAATCCTTGTTCAACGTTATTCCTAATCATAGCAACTCAGGTAATGATCTTGTAGAAAAACCCATACTATCAGGAATGAAAAGAAAACTAGAGGAAAAAATGACAAAATGGGGTAGGCAAAAATATGTTTAGTTTCCTATATTTTTCACACTTTGACAAGGTACCAGCAACCCATGTGGGAAGAGAAGGATCATCACACATTCCTCGTTGAAGACGACTGTGAGAAAGGGCTGTTACCATGGTGCACAGTAGGTTCCAAACATGGAACACAGCTTTATCAACAGCCTTCCCCCACACACCAACGGCATCCAAAATAGTCAAAGATAATCTGTGGGAGGTCAACATTTTCAATTAGAAATTAACTGCATCCCAGTGCTAGGAAACTGGATATCCATACACTAAAGAATGAAGTTGGACACCTACCTCACACTATATATTAATACAAAAGTTAACTCAAAATTAACCACAGACCTAAATGTAAGAGCTAAAACTTCAAAAATATTAGAAAAAGATGTAGATATAAATCTATGTGACCTTTGGATAAAGTTTCTTGGACATGGCACTAAAAGCACAAGAGACAAAAGAAAAAAATAGACAAATTGGATTTCAACAAAATTAAAAACTTTGTGCTGAAAATAACACCATCAATAACATAACCCACAGAATGGGAGAAAATATTTGCTAACACATATCTGGTAAGGGACTTGTATCAGGAATATATAAAGAGGCCAGGTACAGTGGCTCATGCTCATAATCCTAGCCCTTTGGGAGGCCAAGGCAGGAGGATCACTTTAGGCCAGGAATTGAGAACAGCTTGGGCAATACAGCAAGTCCCCATCTCTACAAAAATATAAATAAAATTAGCTGGGTGTGGGGGCCCGTGCCTGTAGTCCCAGCTACTTAGGAGGCTGAGGCAGGAGGATTGTATAAGCCCAGGCATTTGAGGTTACAGGGAGCTATGATCATGCCACTGCCTCTAGCCTGGTCAACAAAGTGAGACACTGTCTAAGAAGGGAAAATAACCCTATAACAAATACACTGGCAGGAATGTGTAACGTTTCATTTCCCAATTCTTCACAAAAACATTTTGAATGTTTGAACAACTGACGAATAACTGCAAAACATAAAAAAACAAAAAACAAATTTTAAGTTACCTTTAAGGTTCATCAGATTCCCTTAAAGAAGAACTATTTCTCTTCAGAAAGACTGTTCAACAAGGTGATTTTTTTTTAATCAAATTGCCCTCAAGTTGCTAAATACCTCAGATTAAATTCGCCTCCTACTTGGGATCCTGGAGGAGTGATCTTGTCCAATCTACAATTTTAACAAACCTGTGAATATACTTCACACCTGTGACTCTGCCTCCACATCCTTAATTTTCTTTGTGCAGTACAGTGATTTGGTTAATGAAATAAATGAATATTTGTTAGTGGCAACAGTAGTGGGCGAAGGTGAGGCATGCATACTTAACAGTTAAGGATGGTGTAGGTGGGTAATAGGTTAATTTCTTATAATCTTTACTTGTCTATGGTACCCAAGAGCCTAAACTATGAAAGTATGCTTGTAATAAAGAAAGAAATAGCTACACATAAGACAGGATGTAAGAGAGACAAATTAGGTCAAATTGAAAATTACAGAAGCTTCATTTGTGCCCTACCAGAGAATGTAAAGTGCAAAGAGAGAAACCTTAGGAAAAGTTTAGATTTCCAGAGATTTTGATATCTAGAAACTTTAAAATGTTATTCTGATTCTTATGCATAGCTTTAGGACAGAACATCAAACAGTATCTAGGTGTCAGAAAGCACCACAAACACATCTTGAAACTCACCAGTGTACTTGCTCCTGGTATTCAGAAAGCAAAGAAAGAATTAGGAACTCCATACTCAAAACACATGTGGAGGAAGGTGTGTAAATGTTCTTGTGTTTGTACACTAATTTTTTTTAAGGAGGTGTTAGATGCCATTTTCTAAAATAACAAGGCTATCATCTATACTTCATTTTTTAATGTTTTTTTCCTGACAGTTTAAAAATATTTGCTCATTAAAATCCTTAACTATTTTTAAAATTGGATCAACACCACTTCACATCTTCTCTTTCTCATTTCCAAAAAGCTGGGTTGATTTTTCAGGGGGTGTGTAATACTTCCTTGCTGGTAATAGTTTAAATATCTTTTTTCTAGCTTGGTGAGAATGAAACTCAAGGCTAAGTGCACATTTCTGCTATTCTTTTTCTCTTTTTAAATACAACTCACCATTCTCTACTTGAATGGGAAAAATTCTGCTAGCTGGCAAGGCCTTGGCCCCAGAGGAGCCACGCTGCTCCCAGAGGACCTCAATAAGTCTGGCCCCCAGTCTTCCTTACCTGTCCCCATCTCCAATGCCTCCTTGATGCCATGTCCTTTAAGCCCCTAAACCGCTTCACAGTCTCTTGCCTTCTGTATCAATTGTCCTAAGAGGTTTAGCCTTTCCCAGAAGAGTATGAAGCATTTGCCAAGCAACTCGTATCCATAAGGAGAGACTGACTGTCTTTTCCTACAAACTGTGGTCTGTTTCGCTTGTTTCTGGGATACAGGAGAATGAGTCCAGTTATCCATGTAGCAGCACATGCCATGACCACATGAGATGATGCAAACACAAGATCTAGAAATCTGGTACATGGAATGTATTGCTGACTGTGCAACAGACACGAGGCAAGGGTTTAGTACGTAATAAATCAGGCTTTGGAGTCAGAGACCTGGTTTCAAATAGGCTTGATCTTTTAGTAACTGCCACTTAGTAGGTTAGTTTTTTAATCTTTTTAAACCACATTTTTCTTATCTGTAAAATGGGAATAGCATCACTTACTTCACAGGGGTGTGGTGAGGAGCCAAAGAAATGTTTATGAAGTGCTTAATACGACGTCGAACATATAATACAATATCTCAATGAAAGGTAACGATTACTACTGTTATTATTCTGTTGAACAAAGCAAACCTGGTATGAGCTATACAATCCCAGCTTCAATCAGGAATCTATTTGAGGGCTCCCTAACAGTTTAATAAGGTGCTTGGAGCAGAGTGTGATCTCTGTGAAGGAATTTATAGTTACCTTCTAAGAAATGAAATTCTACTAAAATTTTCCAATATTTGCAAACACGCATACTACAAAGCATTAGCTTAATTCAACCTACATAATATCCTTTCTTTCTGAATATCAAAAGGTATCTGTTCAGTGGTTAAGTTCTTTCTTTTTGTTTAAATACAACTTTACTATAAGGGGGCAGCAAGCTAAACCAATTCAAGATTTAGAATCAACTGGCATTAAAATAGCAGGAGCTACCTCCCTTCAGTGCCAACTGCAAGGCCTGTTGCTTTTACTTCAGAACAAGGATCCGTGCCGCACAGGCACATGCAGAGTCCCTGCGGCTTGGGAAAGCTAGGCGGCAAATTGCAGTCATTTTCTCACAGGAAGGAAACTGCTCCCATCTGCCTACTTTAACCCATTTTACTGACTACTGCCTTTCCTGCTATATTTTTAAATAACAGCT
>RJWJ010012292.1:0-42431 GCA_004363605.1 Indri indri
AACAACACTGGATGTGAATAATCAGTGTGAGGAAGAAGTGGTATTGCGATGTGAGTTTTGAATCTATTTTAGGACTGGTCACAGGAAAAAAATATTTGAAACATTTCTGATACAGCAGATTGGATATTGAGGATGACTAGAGGATTTGAGGATAATGTAGGTTTGTTGACAAATTCTGTAATTTCCATCATTGAAGAAAAGAAAACTTACCTGGTAAACTATATAAACTCAGATAATGAAATACCAAATTCAGTCCATCTACGTTGAACAAAATGGGCTATTACTGGCATTCTTTTCAAAATACCAAGCAGGGAGAATTGCATAGGAGGTGCCTTCTAGAATGTGTGAGCAGAGGGCAGTTTAGAATACATACTTATCCTCTAGAATCTGAGAAAACAAAATGAAACAAAATAAACCAGACTATGTTACCAAAACCTAAAAGATAGTGATGTAGAGGTTGTATCTTACATTTCAAGATGATATGTGTTAAAAAAAAAAATACACACACACACAAGAGATTTCTTTTAGACACTAAAATGTTTAAAGAAATTTTAAAGTACATTTTGTTCAGTTTAATTTTGTACTTATTTTCTAATATTGGTTTGACATTTTAAAAGCCTAGAATTAAATGACCCCCCAAAGAAACAGTAGCTTCTAGACGCAAATTGCAGAGTTCAAATATTGCCTCTTTCACTTATTAGCTGTGTCATTTGGAACAAGTGACGAACTCTCGGCGCTATAGTTTCTTTATTTGTGAAACAAAAGTGATGGTACCCAGTACTATTATTAGTAAAGTACTATAGTTAAAATGAGGACTAGATAATAAGTAAACAGTTTCCTCAGCACAGAATAGGCACTGATCTATGCATTTTGCATATATTTGCTCATTTAATCCTCATACCCGGCCCACAAACTATATATTGACCCCATTTTACAGATGACAAAATTGTGGTACGGGGTTGGGGAGTGACTTGCCAAGTCAAGCAGTATTTGCCAGACCCAGGACTTGAACTCAAACAGTCAGGGTCCCCTCTCTGTCTTACAAGCACGTCATTATCTTGACTCTCCGTGGGTGAGTTTCTTTTAAGCTTTATAAATATATGACCTAATATATGTAAAGTATTTAGAACAGTGGTTGCTGTTGATCAAGTACCAGTAAATGTTAGCTGCTGTTCCTGCTACTGCTATTTCTACTACAAATTAATAATTAAGTTAATATCTGAAACTAGATGCTAGCTTTAAAAGTTTTGGATCACAGGAATATAATATAAAAGAATATAAAGAAGAGAATAGAAAGCAATAAAATATTAGTGTCAGTTATTTTCTCATACAGAGATCTTTGGAAAAACAAACATAAGAAAGAAGACATAAAACCTAATGAGTATTCAATTTTTCATTTAGGGAAAGCATTTCTTATATGATAGTCTTTTTTGGTAAGAAGTAGTTTCTTTGTACAGAGGCTCACCTAAAAATATGTTCGGTATCAGACTGACAAATTGCTTAGGGTTATGTCTGCCTTAGATGATTGAAAGAGTTTCCATCATTTCTCATCATACATATTTTTATCATATACGTGTATTTTAATTAGAACGTAGTGGATATTGTGCCATGTCTTGGGCCTAATTTGCATAAGCAATGGTTCTAATTCCAAAAGATATCACTGCACTGGTATACAAGGAAGAAATGATTATGTGATTTGTCAGTGAAAATGATACTTTTACAGGCATTGCATTTTGTTTATCAAAAATTGGCCCTTGGTTTTGGTTCAGTTCACCTGATCACATTTTAACAAATCAGTATAACTTAATAATATATTGATATCCATATGAACACAGTGCAGAGAATTGCTCATTACTTTTGATAACTACATGTTTATAGTTTTAGTAAGGAAAAGAATTGCCGTTGCTGTCATAGTACAATTTTAATCTGGATATAAAAACTTAATTCTGAGGGTAAATTTAGTGGAATAATGTGAAGGGAAGGGAAGAGTGCCAAGGATAGAAATTCAACAGGATCCCCGTGGTTAAAGTAAAAGTAGATTGCTATGTTTTAAACAAAGATGTATAATGATTAAACTTTCAATTCTACCAAATCTATTTATTTATTAAATAAAATGAAATACTCATTACCTTTTTCAATTTACTTGTCTTATAACATATTTAATAAAACAATAATTCTTAAAATATATTTACATAGTCCTTACATTATGTGTCTAATATACTTATATAGTCCATAAATTGTGTATACAAATGGTTATGTTGTTTTACTTTGCTAGTATTCACAGAAATCTAGGTTTAATATTTCTAGTAACTCAAATGAAAACACAAGTCTCATCAATTTATAAAAGTGTAAACAACAGTCATATATGTTATAGCATATGAATATTGAAAGAGTGTAAATACAAATTCAACCCATATTTTTTTTCACAATTTTTGGAACTGCAAGTGTTTTTATAGACTTTTGTTGTTTCTTACATTCAAATTTATTCTGCTTAATTCACAGTTCCTCTTTTAAACACTCAGGTTAAATTTTGCCAACATTGACGATAATCTTGTGTGTGTGTGTGTGTGTGTGTGTGTGTGTGTGTGTGTTCCTCTATGAACCATCCTCTTTGTGGCATTATCAGAGGTAGCAGTACTGTTAATGGTATAACACAGCAGTTTGCACACAGTCCTTAATCCACAGACTATACTTTAAATAGGATTCGGACATACCACTTGAAAAAAATGATAGAATTAATTTAAAATACTTCATATATTTCCAGAGATCAATGTCTGAATCATCAGTATAACTATGGAAAAGGACTAGACTTACTTTTTTAAAGCTTCAGAAATAAAACTTTTGATTTGAGGTCAAAAGAAACGAGTTATGATAAGAGACAGGCAGAGAATAAAATTAACTTTAGTAGTTTTTGTGCAACTGTGTCTCATTTTACAAAATAAATATATTCCTCAAAATGTGGGAGATTACTTTTTTTAAAAAGTCTTAGTTTAGACATACTATTAATAGCAAAAACCTGCTTTTAAAAGAAAGTGTGTATGTGTGTGTGTGTATCTTTGCTCAGTGCTTTGCATGTAGCCAGAAGGGGACCAAAACACCTTTAGGGAAAAGTTTATAAAGTCTTTCTATGTATGTTCAAATTGTAAATTCAAAATATTAATCTTGAAAGAGTTTTTATATGGCTTATATAAGAAGCACTTGTATATTGACACTGACATAGACGTGACATCTGCCTAGAAGGTGAGGATGGTATTGGGAGAGATTTTCATAGAATTTCAATATCCAGGATGTAAGCTCCAAGTTTGCACGGAACATAGTGTTCTGTGTTTTGATCACTAAAATGTCTCAACCTCTAGAACATTGCATTGTACATAGTGAGTGCTCCGCGAATATTTGTTTAATGAATGAATGGACAGTATTTATAAATGATCACCCTACTTATGTCCTAGATTATAAAAATGAGAATAGAGGCAGTTGTAAGGCAGTTGTAAGTTACTTGTCTGAGGCAGGTGGTGGCAAAAGCCTATTATGTGGGTTCTTAAGGCAGTGGTATTGTCCTTCAATAAACTATTTTACTGTTAAGTGCTAAATTAATAATTAAAGTCAACATGTAACTAGTTATATATCCTAGAAGAATTTCCAGACAAACATCTTATATTTTTGTATATTTCCATACATAAACCACGCTGTGATTTACAGAATATTTCTACATGAGGTCAGAAAATAAGGTGGTGTCAATATTATTATGCAGATATTTTTATCCACTTAATACACTCTTCATAAATGCCTTCCTTCAGCAGTGTGCTAAGCAGGTGGGGTGTAACTGGGTACACATGATTGTCATGGTCCCTGTCCCTGGACGTTTCTTTTTGTGACAGAATCAAAACAAAATAAAACAAAGCAAAACCCAAGTAAATGCATACATCAGCAAAATAAATTTGCCCTGTGATAATACTTTAAACAAAATAAATGCAGATTAGGGGTTTGGAGATGAAATGAATTTATAGTTGCAGTGAGCAGATGAGGCAATTTTGAGGAGGTGACATTTAAGCTGAAAGCTGAAAGTTGCAAGTTAAACTTAAGAAGGGACTTCCCCCATTGGGATAAGGTCTACAGAGACACACATGGATGATTCTGGGAGAGGGGCAGAAGAGGGGTCACTACATCATTGATGTACAACGATCGGTAGAGTTGGAAATGCTCGCATCTGATAGCGAATGTCCACTTATGAAAACGTAGACATTCCTTTTCCGTCAAGTAATTATTATGCAGCACTCATATTTTTATATTGCCAACCAACATTTGGAACGTTAAAATAATTGCCTATTATACAGCAAAGAAATATAATTTTGATAATACCCAATCAAATGCAGTATAATATATATAAGTTTGACTATGTTTCTATTTTCTATTTGATTTATTTATTTTATACATGTTTCCCAGGATAGTCCACTGGTCTTACAGTCTGACAGGAATGTAACAGTGAATGCAAGAAATCACATGGGGCAGTTAACTGGACAGCTGACAGTAGGTGAGTGTTTTGGGGTAAAGATTTGCTCCTACCATCTTACTGCATTGAAGACTCTGTGCTTGTTTTAATTGGGAAAAGTTAAAGTGTGTTATTTCTTTGATATATAAGTAGACATGACATCCCAATTATCTTGCACATGATTTGATGTGCCATAAGGCTAGCTATGGTTTCCTCTATTTAGCAATTATTACTTTTATCAATGCCTTATTATGAGACTGAATTATACTTATTTTGCTGTTCATTACTCTTGAATTATGAAATATGCCATTTTCCTAACAAATGTTTTCATAGTATATGTTAAAGTATAGTAAATAGGCTTAAACAAACATATGAGGTGATATAACATCATGAGGTCTACGTATACTTTCTTAGGGAAATAATTTTCTAATAAATATCTGCTTATATAAATAGAAATTTTACTAGTTGAGTATAAGAAATATTAATATTTATCAGTTACAAACGCGATGTCAAAATTAACAATACTTTAAGTTTATAGGCTTTAGAAGTTATAGATAAATGTTAATGATAAAATATTATCAGTTTTTCTCATATCAAATAAATATTTTAATTTATAAATTTATATTATATTCAAATACAAGGATTTTTACTCAGTTTTTTATAAGAAGGCAGATAAAAAGTCACTTGTAATTATGTAAAATTATGCAAAATTTTGATATGCATGTAGATGCTAAAATATTTTTAGAATTACTGGTTCTGTGGGACAAATTACCTGACACATTATATTTCTGTATATCTATATTGAGAGAAAGAGAAGTAAATTATAATTTTGAGGACTCATTCTTAAAGGGGAAATTAATCATCATTTAAATGCAAATGTATGTTTCCAATATTTCTAATTAAATTATACAAAAATACCAAATTTGAAATGTGAGATTTATAAACATGAATGAATTTTGATTCTGTGCAGTTTATTTGTAGGTGTATGAAACATTTTTGAAATGTTATTTGTGTTAGTGCAGCCAAAAGGGAATCATTTTAGTGTACATGTATTTTCTAAAAATATAGTTTCATTTTATTCACAAAAATTAAGTTTTATTTATATATTCTTTAAATCATAAAAGTTTGTCATTACCTATTAATTACTACAGCTGGATAGTGTTTTATGATAAATATCAGTTATAAAGGGGAGCTGTAAGCAAATGTATTAAAAATTAAATAAGAAAAATATGTTTATGGTCACAGAGCTGATTCAGAAGCATCAGGCCCTGCACTTAAATGTTCATGCCAATTCACTGCTGTGATGTCGAAACTACAGAAACAGGCCTACAGAACTAGCCTAAGCTGGGCAATTTTTCCATATCATAATTTTCTTAAAGTTGAGAACTCTTCAGCTAAGTAGAACTTTCTTTTGCATCCAGTTCTTGACATATAAAGAAGTCCTCGGTGAAAATGTCAAAATGTCAAAATTAAGCACAAAAAGACTATATAGCAATGCCCACTGTCAAACACAGTAGCTACGTAATTTCTGTCTGTTTGATTATATGGGCTGTAAATAAATATCGTTTGCATTTTGCTACATGCTTTCCTGCAAGAAAAATAAAGACTATATTGTGCTTGTATTTTCATTCACTTTTCCAAACTGATTTTAATGTAGTATTACTATTTGTCAGATAAGTGAAAAGAGGAAGAAGGAGAGGGAGAGGGAGAGAAAAGTTAAGTGTAGTTTTAAGTTGTAAGTTGTAAGCAAATCAATAAGTTTATGATATAGCAGCTTGTCTGTGCATAGAAATACACTTATTCCAATGAGGCTTAAACTTAATATTCTAGTCTTCTGGGTGTATTGTTGGTGACTTACATTTTTCACTGCTTTGTCTTTTTTAATGAACATAGAACAAAGGAAGCAGACCTAGGGATGGGGATGGGAATATAATGTACTCACATTTGAAGTCATACCACACTGGGCAACTTAGTAATAGGTTGGGCACTAACAAAATAATTTATCTCTTGTAGACTAAGTTTTCTCATCTCTAAAATTGGGATAATGATACTTATTTTGAAGGTTGCTATAAGAATTGAGGCAATTTTGATGTCTGCAAATGATAGGCAATTATCTATGCACTCTACAATGATTTTGATGATGGTGATTGTAATTATTAGCGTCAATAACTTAAGTTACATTGAAATTATGTGAGAAATCTCATGATGATTTTCGATGCAATATACCTCTGTGACAGTAAAGTGTATCTGTTGGATTATGATAATTTTGCAGAAAATGCTACAAAGCATGATAGAAAGTGTATCTGATGTGTGGAAACTTTTGAATCATGTGAAGAAAAATTTACCTTTATGTAGAATTTGATGACATAATTTAATTAATTTAAGCAATGTAAAGTCAGCCTTCATTTTTTTAAAGACTGTAATTTTAATTATATTGACATAAAGTAACTGTTTTAACTCTCTTTTCCATTTTTTTTATTTTTTATTTTTCTTTCCATTTTTATTTAGGGGCATGACCTTGATTATAGTATAGTCATGACACCATTTTGCAATATTTGAAAAAAATTACCACGAAACACTGATAATTATGAAAAGAATTCTAATTAAAACAATTCTATTGACTACCAATAGAATCAATCAATTACTATTAGAAAACTATAGTCAGTTCTACTAATGTTAACAGACTAGAATTTGCATTTTCATTTTTCCAGATTTTCTTCCCATTACATACTTGTATGATTTGTTCTCAGGAATGTATAAGTGGTTTCAGCAAAGCAAATATCCATTCTCTTGTCCCTTGCCTTTCCCTTTCTTTATGAGCCTATCTTTCTACTAACTGAACTCACAGGGATATTTGTAGTTCAGGGACTCAGCAGATCCAATGTGCTAGTTATAATCGAGACTTACTTGCAGATTATGAAACCAAATTATTTATAATCCAATAAATGCAAAGTAAATATTTTACCCATATTCCAGCTCAAGGATAATTAAAACTAAATCTAGACGTTTTTAGATTTTAGGTAAAAACATCAATTTGACAAATAGTTTTGTGAACTTATGAAGTTCCAGGCTTTATGTTAAATTTGATCAGATAATATCGGAATTTCTCCCACTAATTCTAATATTCTAATTTTCATTACCTACATAACATTGGAGGATATTAATGAACTCAAGATTTCTTCCTCCAAATTTTTCTTCTTAGAATAAAGCTGAAAGAGAGGAATGAGATTGTTGTTGAGAAGTGGTTAAAGAAAGTACAACATCCCACGAGGTCAGACTCCTTGAAGAAAAAGCAAGAACTTTCTTAAACAAGTCTCAGAATCATTCTCCAGGTCAAAATTTTCTATTATTCGATCTATAATTACTATGTTTTTGTTAGCAGAACATTCCTTTTTTTATAGGTGACAAAAATAGTGTGTGATTTTAGGTTTGTTATATATTCATATGTGTTCATAGCATGATGGTATTTTTCTTGATTTTCTATTACATCAAATAATGTGAGTACAAGATGTAAATTATGCACCATTTTTGGGAAGCTTAATTTCTCTAAGGGAACTGCTGCAATATGTGGTATATATAATTAAAAACAATTTTGTGAGGGTAGTGCAAATAAAATGTCGTCATGTAGTTTTGATATAGACTTTATTTATAATAGTAATAATAGTAATTAATGCTGTAGTAATTGGATTTGCTAAAAATGTAATGATCTTTCCCACCATACCATGAAGGATAATTAGTTATCCTTCATTTGCCAATAACATTACGTTGATCTTTAATAGAATAAATTTAAACTATTACGAGTAGTTAAAATGTATAAATTGACTTCAGCAAAATGATTTCTCTTTAATTAATCTTAGCAGCTTGGCTAAGGTATTAAAATACGGATTGCTTTTTCTTATAAAATATCTTCAATTTTGAAAAAGCAATAGCTAAACACTAATGTGCTTTTCCCCCCTTCTTTTGTGCCTTTTGTCATCAGCCTATAGCTGCAGGACAAAAATAAAAGAGAGGTTGGAAAAGGAATAATCTTAATGGATAGAGCTAGTTTTCTTTTTCTCTTTATTGTTTATGTAGTCTTCCTCTTTAAAATTTCAGTCACAGGAAATGACTTTTGAGAAATCCAGTCAGGCTGCTTTTGTGGTTCTGTGTCACAAACATAAGAAGAAGCTCTATGATGCCACATCTGTATTATTATCCTAGTAAAACATTAGGGTTAATTGGGTATTAAAATACTGGAATGTCATTGTTCTGAAAGTTTAGTTTTAGCATGTGTTTAAAACCACAATCTTATGTTTCAAATAGTGTCTTATATTTCATCTTAATTCTCCTGGTTTAATGCTCAACAAATTTGGGAGAATGAATTCTGAATGAATGAATTCCTAGCTGTCGTTTTTCGGAATCATTTACTCATTTTGATATTCTCATTTCCATTTATCAAAAATCAGTGACATAACCCAATTACATAAAAAACTTAGTTACAATCTTTAATTCCTTATTTTATGTCTTTCTTTGGTAGTTCTTGAATGCTTAGAGGCGTGACTGCCTTAATAAGTCTGACTATACGGTAAAAAAAAAAAAAAAGGAATGTCATTTGCAAGTGATTAAACAAACTGATATTTATATTTCATACTAATTTTCTTTTTCCTGTTTCACACTTTGATGTTTGAACACTACATAGCAGTGAAAACTGTTGCGGACAGCTTCTGCAGCAGAGTTGGCTCTGGTTTCTTCACAGGTCTGAGATGCTTGCCTTCTGTGTCTAGGGAGATTTATGAAGTCGGGGAGTGGGAACCTTAGCCGTCAGATGTGCCAGAATAGAGGTATTAGTGCTTTTCCAGAGGGTACTCTACACACTTTATCAACGACACACTTAAAAATCAAAATTTTAAAAAATCATGACAAGAGATGTGTTTGATCAGGAAAATTATGCATTAGGATACTGTAAGAAATATTTTCTTTGATTTGATTTCTTGTATTTTTGAGTCTATATATGTGAACCATACTGTGCATGTTATGAAATAGCCACTTTTTAAAATATAGCAAGTTTATAAAAAGATAAATATAATTTTAAAAAGTTTCTATTAGTGTATCTTTGTCCATACGAAAGCCATTAGTAGCCTATGGGATGATTAACTAAACTACAGTGATCTTCCTGATAGTAAAGGTGTAAAAGGAAATATAACCAATGACGTGATCCCACCATACTTTGGAAGAACACATGTGACCTTATGGGAAACAAGTGTTACAAGTGTTTTTTGTTTTTGTTTTTTGTTTTTTGTTTTTTTTCACATAGGGTAAACAAAACATACATATTGCTTAATGGAAAGAAACCTGGATGATATAGTATGCACTATTTTTAACAACTCAACATTAAAGGAGACATTGAGGCTGGGTACAGTGGCTTATGCCTATAATCCCAGCACTTTGGGAGGCCAAGGTGGGAGGATTTCCTGAGGCCAGGAGTTCAAGACTAGCCTGGGCAACATAGCAAGACCCTGTCTCTAAAAAAAAAACAAAAGAGTTAGCCAGGTGTGGTTGTGTGGGCCTGTGGTCCCAGCTACTCAGGAAGCTGAGGCAGGAGGATCACTTGAGCCCTTGAGCCTAGGAGTTTGAGGCTTCACTGAGCTATGGTCACACCACTGCACCCAACTTGGGTGACAGAGCAAGATCCTGTCTCAGGAAGAAAAAAAAAAAAAAAGAAAGCAATACTGTGGCAAAATACTTTAAAGAATGCTGAAAGCTATGACAACAAAGTGCAGTTATATAGAACAATTGTGTGAGTGGGGACAAAGAAACATAGTATGTTTATTGGTCCAACATAATTCAGGAATAAACATCTAGACATACTTGCAAGAGAGATTGTGTGTGTCTTTTAAATATTCCTTAAATGATATATACTTTAACCTGTTTTTGTCATTGGTCAATTGAGGTGAGATCCCCAAACTTCAGTGATTGTGGCTCGATCTTTTCATTTCAGAAATAGCATGAACTGATGATATAGTTATATCCTTTAGTAACAACTCAAGACCCTAAGACTTAACTGGGTCGATGCCCATCTGCCCACCTTAATACACCCCTGACATCCAAGTCACATACACACACACACACACACACACACACACACACACACACACACACTCACACACATTCACTTCTGTATAGAAATGGTACAAGGGAAATATTGGGAAGCAAAGTCAGGACACCTTTTGGAAAATTATTTCTGAGTCTACACACATAGGATTGGTTGAAACATTAGCCTTTTATTTCATGTAATATACCACAAGATAATTTGAGTCTGGAAGTTTTTTGAAAGTATTTCCTATTCACCTATCATGGCAAAATAAAACCTCATTAATGTAAGCAGTGAGTAAAATCACATAATTTTAAGAGCAACTATGTTAATTTTTAAGAGTAGTCAGAAGTTTTTTAATGGTCCACAAATTTAAGTTAATCTAAAATTTCATATCAGACACAGAACATGTTTGCTAGAAAGGCACTTTGATTATGACTAAATATTAAGAGATTTTACAGAAAATCAGAAAAAAATCAGAACATAAGGTCAATGAAAGTTATTAAAATATGTAGGAATACATGGATTTTCATTAATAACATAATGAGGAAAATCATGTGATTTACATGATATATCAAAATGTTGTAGAGAATATTTCACCTGGCAATTATGACTTCCTCAGAAACTAGTTTTAGGAAAGATACACAATTTAACAATTAGCGGCATGGATTCTGGAGCCAGCTAAATTCCATACTGTCACTTCCCAGCTATGTGACCTCATACAGGTTACGCCAGGCATCCTTTCCAGGCTTCTGTGGGGTGTGATATGAGTATCCACCTCATGTAGTAAACGTGAAAATTAAATAAGTTAATACATATGAAGGAACACTTCCTGGATCATAGTATGCATTTTGTGTATGTTAGTGATTGTAATTTTTATTAGATCTGCATGTAAATCACTCCGTACACTTGACCAAGTCTCTGGGATTTACTCTCCTTTCTTATGAGTTGAGTATATTTTACTAGATTGTCTCCATGGTTCTTTCCTGTTCCAAGTCTTAAAATGGAAAACTGCTTTTTATCTTTAGAGAAGGAAAAAAGTTGATGAATCTTCTGGTCCATTACATTCTCCAATATTTAATAGTCCTGACAAAATGACATCTGTTGTGATTGTTTGACATCTTAGTCACACAGGCTAAGTAGGGATTCTTGCACTAAAATTTAAAAGGAAGAAGGTAAATGCACACTACTAAATCAGTATCCCAGGTACGTTCTTATTCTTTCATCAAGTTTTGGCTTATGAAAAGTTCTTTTGCATAAAATTTAATCCACAAAATAATTTAACTCCGATCAGCTTATTTTTGTTAGTACTAAGCATAAGCATGTTTTCTTACTAAATGAATGGAGAAAAATGTAGATGAGGGTTTTAGAATAAATATTTAAAGACCCCCTAAAGTGACATGTAATCTTGTGCTAAAGCAATTACTATGAACACCTGGGAATCACTTAATTGACTGCAGATGGTGTAGGATATATAAAATGTAGACGGTTACAGATTATTCTCACATACTAAATTTATGTTTTTTTGTCATTGGCTCATTTTTTTTAACTTATAAGATGCTGTAATGGTCTGGGACAACTTAATAAGAATGAATATTTTCTGTAAAATGAGCTATGCAAATCTTGAAGAATAGATCAACAAAATACTTAGGTTTAATAATACATATACATTGTAAATGATTTTAAATTGTTGATTTTGAGCTCATTATTAGTTAATTAATTCATATTCATTAAACTGATATTAATTAGTTTAATATTAATCGGTTTGGGAAAATTGTAAGTTGAAGCAGATGCCTATACTATCAGGAGAAGGATGGCACTCCAGAAATTAGGACCCTCAGTCTGTGTAACTCAATTGTAACGAGAATTATGTCTGAAGGGCAGACAGGAATGCATGTTTTGAAAAGTTGTATCACAGGAGTATTTATATTATTTTTTAATATCCTGAATCATTACATTAACTTTTTGAAGCTACTCTTTTGTTATTACCTTAAAAATAGAAAAATGGATTGACTCAAATATTTAATTAAATTTGCAACTGTTTGTAGAGATAGACATGCAGAATCAAGGAATGCTACAAATTTTTCTTCCTGGAGGACCTAGAGCAAAACCTGAAGTAGACAGTTTGGTTGGTCATTTTCAACCTTTCTGGCCTCTCTTCTTTCCAGGCACCCCATGCCCTTGTTTAAGATCAATCATTGTACTTCTACGAGGCCATCTCCACTCAACAGTGCTCTGTGTGTTATGGTCCTAAAGACCATCCCTGCGTGGCGATGGCCTCTGCTTCTCAAGACCAAGGGTAGCTGATCAGCTAAAATAGTTCATGCCCGTATGGTAGGGGATACTAATGCTTTGACCGACAGGAAAATGTCTTTGAAAGGTTTCCCCCTCCAGGCAAAATACATGTGTTTCAAAATATGTCTTAGGCAATAATGTCTTCAGTTGCTAAAGTAAATCTAGTCTTGAGTATTTAAGAAGGAGGGTGTTAGGATCAAGTGAGAAATGGTGCCTCTTTTAAGACATATTATAAAGTGGCATCCTCCTCCATCTTAGCACTACCTAGGCCAGTCCATCTGTTTATATACTAATAAAAGGAGATAATACAAATGTTTTTCAATAAACATAGTACAAGAACTAATTATTTCTTAAGTTTATGATACTGAGGAAAGCACTAAGAAGATGGATATTTCATTAATTCTGTAATTATATGTTTACTCAGAATATGACTATAACTCAGTGTTTAAATTTTAATAGTAACATGATTGTAATAAAATAAAAATGGTATGTTACAGAGCCCATTAAAGGATAAAAGTAGAATAAAGTAAACACAATAGCAAAAGAATGGTTTTGGATTTTATATTTTAGATATTTAATTAGACCTTATAACTACATGGCTTATCTGAAATTAATGAGTCTATGGCTTATACACTTAACTAAGCCTTGTTTTTAATGAGGTTCCTTTTGTGGGACTTCAAATTTGCAGGTGCATTTGAGTTTCATATATAACTGACCTATTGAACATGCAATTTTGTGTTGGCCTTAATAAGAAACTCGTCTTTGGAAATTTGGTTAATGGGGCATAATGTTCACAAATGTGAGGTTATGGGACTAATTATCCAAAAAGCATCTGGAAGGAGAAAGCTAAATAAAATTTAGGTGTCCATATGTACACAGAAGATCATTTACTTAAGTATTAGGGGCCCTTGATGAGGTCGCAGTGAAGCCCAGACTACTGTACAATACTATTATAATTGCATGGTCATGGGGTAAAGAGAGAGAAAATCTAGAGAGCCATAACTTATGATGGTCTAGGTCTATTAACTACAGCAGATTCTTCCTCCTAAGTTTCGCTTTGGATTTTGTGTCTATTTTTATGTGTATTTTTGGAGAAATTCCAAGTCAGATAATGCATACCCCAGGGGAAAAAAAAAAAAAAACCACAGTGGGGATAGAAAATTGAGCATAGGAAGAGAAAAAAATGAACCATAGCAGTTTCTTCTGTTTTCAAATATTTATTAGACTCCTGACAATATACACCTCATAATTAAGTCATACATAATGAGGAAACAGTATTACCAAAATCTCTTAAGACTCTCTGTAGATTGCTATGAATCCCTTAGTCAGCATTCTTTGGAGAAAATATTTAATCAGCTCTGAATTCATTTGCAATTTTTTTCCTAAAATATTACCTCTAGATACTTTGTCATATATTTGCCTGAAGTCAAAAATTTCTACTTCTATTTGTTCCCTTTATATAGTGATCCTATAATACTATGGAAAAAAGGAAAATTTGATCATTTTTGTCATGGCTTATTTTGAACCTTTCCATTCTGAAGTTGATCACATGCCTGCTGCTGTTTTCTACACACTCATAACCCATCAGTTTAATATATAATTAATATGCTATCCCCTCCTTCAGCCTCTCGCATAGGAATTAGAGCATGTAAATAAGTCATACATTTTGGAACCCATTTTCTCGTGTCAGATTTAGAAAAAAAAAATCAATCATTTCCAACCTTACGTTGCTTTTGCCATACTATGTCATTCTATAAACGTAAAGACCAGGCCACCACTCCAACGGAGAGTGGGTGGTTCTAAGAGGATAACCTTTTTTTCTTCATACCTCTTCTTGAGCTCTTATGATTTGAGCTCCTTATTCCTCTCACCTGCAGGCTCATTGATCACTTGATTCGTGAACTATTTTTACCTGATCAGTAAATATATCAGCAACCTAAGTCACACTAGAGTATTATAGGTAAATGTATCTGAGGAATAAAGCCTTCAATATTATACACTAAGAAATTAACCATACACATTTTCAAATCACAGGCTTTTAGTAATTATAAATCATTGTAATTATAATGACTAAAATAAAAGATACTGACAATATCAAGTTCCAGAATGGATGCAAAGCTACTGAAACATTCCTGCTGCTGCTAGGAATGCAAAATAATACAACCACCCTGAAAAACAGTTTGCCTGTTTCCTATGAAGTTAAACATACCACAATACCATATGGGCCAACAGTCCCACTTCTAGGTCTTTGCCCAACTTAAATGAAAACTAATGTTCATACAACAAAGGTTATGTAAATATTTATAGTAGCTTTATTTACAATTGCCAGAAGCCAGAATCAACTCAAATATTTTTTATCAGGTGAATGGAGAAACACACTGTGGTACATCAACACACTGGAATGGTATTCAACAATTAGGAAAAAAAGAAAGAACTATTGACATTATGCTAGATGAAATAAACCAGTCTGAAATCTATACACTGTAGGATTGAATTTATATAAAATTCCCCCAAAGACAAAACTATAGTAAGAAGAGATTCATCTGTAGATCACAGGGGCAGCCTGGGGGGCAGGTTTGTCTACAAAGGGGTAGCACAAGGGAGTTTTATGGGGGTGATGAATCTATTCTGTATTTTGACTGTGATGGTAGTTACAAATCAGTATACATGTGTTAAAATTCATGGATGTATACATCAAAATTGACTTTATATTACCTTTAAATACAAAATAAAAATCAGTAAGACACACTTCTGATTTTTTTAAGTATTTACCAAATTTATATGATGCCGATCTTTTTTATATGTAACTCATTAACCTTCTAAACATTAATATGTTTTCCATGTAACCTATTTAAGGAAATACTGCACCTGAAGTCCAGTGGGAAATTTATCTTGTAAGCCTGGCTGTTATAACAATACTTGACACATAATAGCACCTAAATAAGTGTGGAATACACAATTAAATTATCTCGAACATTTTCTCCAAGACCTAATTTTTTTCTGAGTATTGGCTTTCATGAGATAGCTTTCAGAAATTTGTGTTACTGTTTTTTCCTTGGTCTTGATTTCATTTGTTCTTTACTTCCTGTTTCTAAAATATGAAGGCTTTTATAATCTTCATATTCTGGAACATTGAGTTTCCTAGGTAATGCTTACATTCCTTTGACTAGTGCTTTTTTTCCCATTTGCAATTATATTTTTCCTGAATACTAATTGAAAAAGCCTCTTGTTTTGAATCATCATCCATTCAAAACTCAGCTTATGATTGCACAAATCTTGCCAAACACTTTAGGAAACTTTTTATAAAATCTGTGCTGAATGTCTAAGTATAGTTCTATCTCAGGTATCATAACATGCTGATTTGCTGCAGAGATTCTCATTATTGAAATAACTAAATTCTCCTTATTGATTGAAAGCAAGTTTAGATTAGTCTTATTTTTAGTCTTAAAACTAAAAAAAAAAAATTTCCAATAATTTCCAGCTGAGAAAGTTCATTACTAGAGTTCTCTCCATCTGTTTTTATGTCATCTACATGTTATCTAAGTCATGTGATATATTCCTTTAGCATATCACATATATGTGGATAATACCCAAATCCAACCCTCCAGCTTTTCCTCTCTTTTTCTTTAAGCACAAAACCCAACAAATCAACTGTGTTTTTGGCTATGTCTACCTGACAATCATGTTGATTTTTAAACTTGACATGAATCTACAACTGGCTAGTCTCAAAATACTGATGAATAATCTATTTCTGCCTTAGTTTTTATATTAAAAGATAGTGGTAACTAAGTTTTTTTTCAGCACTAATAGTCCATATTTTAGAGGGTTTTATTTCAATTTAATGAAACTAGTCAGTTTCCCTTCAAAAGCCAGCTGTCGTTTCTGTTTTCTTTTCCATAATCAACTGACCATTTAGAAAAGCCTATACTGTTTTTTAATGCAACACTAAATAGGTCATCTCCGCTTTTGAGTGACCTCTTTAAAGCACAGTGAAAATACAAATTATCTACCATATTCACCTGTTGGAATGACACTGATAATAAAAAGGAAAGATATGAATGCAAATAATGTAAAACTACTGAAAATCAGTCACACTCCATTGAACAAAACTTATGATTCTTGGAGTAAGTAGTTTTAAAGGAGAGTGCAATTGGAATATAAAAGGGATAGATGGTAAAAGGCTGATTTAGTGTCAAATAGAAATTCGTAGGGTCACTGGCTGAGCATAGAAAATGATGAACACCAAATATGCCTTTTCAAAGAACCAAATAATTTTCTTTATATGGAAGATATTTAGTGGATTGAGGGAAATGTTAGCAGGGGCACAGTATGAGTAACAAGAACAAATAGTTTTGAAATAGAATTTGATAAATGTTTCAAAGAAAGAATATTATTTCGTGTTACAAATAATTTAATGATGACTGTGATGGTAAATGGGCTTTCTGGCCTCCTTCCATTCTGCCCTTCATTATGCCTTTTTCCCCCTGGCCATTTTATAATTTTTATGGTGACATATTAAAAGCTTTTCTATGATCTGAACTCATGTTTTCTCTTTCTCTGTAGTCAACATAATCAAAGAAATCAAAGGAAATATTTTAGCCTAACTGAGCTTTCACATCGGGATATATTTCAGGAAGCACAAAGCTACATAGTATATACTAAATGGTGACCCTGAGTTTTGGTGTAAAGCCGCAGAAGCACAATTAGACAGTTCAAATTCTTTGCGGACTGACTGCCCCTGCATCCTCTTCCCTTCAGAGCTAGAGGCATTTCCTCTGGCTCTGCCCCCGGTTCCCATTCACCATAGTCCCGGGAGCTAATTTTATCTGCTGACAAGGAGAATCTTGAAACAGATTGCAATGTTAGTATCAGTTCTGTTCTGTCCTTGCTGTTTCCACCCCCTAGTAAATATATTTCTGGATGTATTAGAGAAACAATTAATTATCCACTTTGCCAGGAAAAGGAGTTTGCATATGGAAGACCCAGGTTTAAACTTAAAAAAAAAAAAAATAGTTGGGTCCATATTGTATCATTATCAATGTAAGTCCAAAAAGTTGGACATTATTTGTTTGGAAAAGTCCACTTAAGTTTGAGCTCAGAGTGGCAAGGTAGTGTCAAGGATATGCTTTATGATGTAAATTAGAAAAAGAATAAAACAAATGACTAGGTACAAGTCGAGTGTGTCTAGGGGGTGAAAGTATTATATGCTTAACGTGTGCCTTAATCTGGGTTTTCCTGGAAACAGATGGAAAACTGGGTGCAGAAAGTGTATAGCAGAGTGATTTTGAGAGGTATGCATGTAAGAGACTGAGGAAGACAGGAAAACAAGACTGGGGAGGGGGATAAGGTGTCCTTTATGCCCTGCAATTCAGACCTCAGCTGATCCTTCGATGAACATCTTAGGAACCCAACTGCTGCTGAAAGTTCAGCATCAGTTCAAACTGTCCTGGAGGCAGAAAGGCATCAGAGTGAAGAGCATGGACTCTGGAACCAGACTGCTTGAGTTTAAGTCTCATGCTGCCATTTACAAGCTGTATGGTTTGGGCAAGTTAGTTGACCTCTTTGTGCCTCAGTTTCATGATTTAAATGGGCATAATGATAATATCTTGTGGGGTTATTTTGATGACTGAGTTGATGTCAGTGAAGTTCTTAACACATATTAAGTCCTACAGAAGTGCTAGCTGCTGTAATTATTAGTAGTAGCAGTATTCATTTCTTAATAAGAGAAAAAGCAGAAGATAGTTTTTACTCAGAGATACCCAAATTTATATTGGATGGTGGGGACGATCATCCAAGGTAACATTTCATTCTAGCATCTTAAGTTTATTAAGGGTTATGACTTGATTTATCAGCATAGGCAGGTGGTTCTGTGGGTCATGACATTCATGAGACTGCTGCTGGGTGATAAGCACAATTAAATTACCCACAGCATCTGTCCCTTTAACAAGTCACTGACAGGACATTAAGGTTTTATATTTATTCCCTATTAGTTTTTTGACATTCTAACAGTTCATTAATTCTGGTGAAAATATACTATTCTAGATGTGAATGTTTTAGATGAACATAAAAACGAGTAGTAAATTTAATGCCTTCCATTAATTAAATTCCTTTACTTTGATATTTATTGAAAATCAACATCGAAAAGCAGTCTGAACTTCATAATATACATTTTTATTTATTAAATTTTCAGTTCTCCCCCAAATTAACTTACGAATGCAAAGCGATTCAAATGAAAATACTTATAATGAAATATTTCCAAAATATTCTCATTTAAATAAAAAAAGAAAAATTTAACATGTGTACACAAAATATTGCAAGTACAATAATTAATGCAGTGTGGGATTAGTATAGGTATAGACAGATCAAGAGCAGTAGAATAGGATATAAACCCCAGAAAGAAACCACGTATCTGTCATAATCCAATATAAGACAGAGACATCCTTTCAAATCACTGTGCATGAGAGAGGGGGAATTATCTATTAAATGAATGAGATGACACAATTGGTTAATGTTTATAACCAAAAGTAATATCTCTACACCTTTATACAAAACAATAAATTGAACAGGAGGTAAAGGTTTTGTTAAGTTCAAGACAATAAATAATGGAAAAAATGTGGTAGAAGAGTGTGCTAATCTAATTTGGGGAAAGTCTTCTAGAATATATACTCTATGTCAGAATATGCAGAAGATTTATTTATTTATGTGCATGGAAGTTAAGGTATTCTGAAGGTCAATACTCCCATAAACAATACTGGAGTCACCTAAATAGCAACTGAAGTACCAACCATGTCATTTGATATTCTGAGGAAGGCGCCCAGTAGGTGGCATACTTCTCAGTTTCTCAGAGAACAGTTGTTGGCATAAATTTTCCCCAATCACTCCTGAGTATGAGTCACCGTTCTCTTGCTTCTTATCGACGTTGGAACTGTGATATATTACTGTGGGATTACATCCACATAATTGTCACGAGGATTAAATCAATCAATATATATAAAGCATGATGCCTTTTAAGTAAAAACCACTCTGTGTCAGCTAGTTCTGCTATTATTTTTATGTTAGTGAATTCCATCAGTATTTTTATTGACATAACAAGTATTTATTGGGTGCTACCATATGTTAGGCATTGTGTTAGAAATGGATATACAACAATGAGCAAAAACACCAACGATCACCTCTCCTGTGAATTACAGATGTTAATCAATCAATCATAAACTTACATCTAATTGTATATATGTTATTAGTGCAAAGAAAGCATTTCATAATTTATAGATTGTCTTTCAAAATATGCTTTCCCATTTCAGAACTACCATTTTTCTAGAAGTAGACCAAATCCCCCTTCCCTGGTTTTATGCATGTGTACACACACAATGGCATATGCACATAAATCATTGATTATAGACTTTATCTATACTTTGAGTCTGTAGGAGATTTATATTTCCATTTATCAGCATTTTTCCCTTCAAGGCTCCTAGTCTCTCTATTTTATGGGCTACCTCTCCTTAGTCTTCTCCTTGAAATTCAATTTCTTTTCTATTTTAGGCAGACCAAATGAATGCTTTTCTCTTACCTGAACCTCAGTGTTCAGGGCCAAAGACTCACGTATGTGCATCTTAACCATTACAGCATGCTTACAACATCTATACCAACATAAGATAACTAAGACTAGATAATGCTAGTATATGCCAAAGGAATAAAGGTTGTTTTTAGACCATACTATGAAGGTATAATGTCTTCTAATACTAACTTCACCTTATATATTTAGGAACATAAAAAGATTATTTGTACATAAAAATACAATTTTGGTGTGTTAAATGGTAAAGAAATATTTAATCAGATATTACAAAGAGCACATTAAATTTGGCCATAGAAACCCTGGGTTTTAATGTCAACTGTGTAACTTGCTTAGTTAAAGAAATTTAGTCAATTTTCTCAATCTATCTGAACCTCAAATTATTTCTATGTAAATATACAGAAAAATACCATAGAGTTATTATGAGGAAAATTGGATAATTTATTTCTTTTGGAAGTGTCTTTCTAAATTAACAATGCTGTTTGATATAGCTTATAATATCCCAAAGCATCAAAAAGGATAATTATTTTTTAAAAAGAAGCAAATAAAAAAGCTCAAGTTAAAATAACAGAATTATTATGCCACTCATCTACATTAAGCTAGTGTCTACAACTGAACCTTAAAATTGGTTCCGAGCTGCCTGGCAACTTATATTATAAACAAAACAAGACCAAAATCAAATAAAAATGTTGATATTTGATGGCATACTAGCACATTTAGGGAAAAATTTTTCTCTTCAGGCCTTGAACTATAGGTTAATACATAAGGAACATTGAATGACATAATGGCCAATCTTTTAGACTATAATTTTGAAAAAAATGCTGAAATATTTATGGATTGGACATTTCTTATATAACCTCTGAATAAAAGCCAAAGAATAACATTAAATTTTAACTCTCTAAAAAGCATTTTAGCAGGTGTCTATGAAAATGCCCCAGGTACATTGCTTTCTGAAGATTAGACAATATACAAAAAGCCTAGAGAACATTGCCTAATGACTAGTTAGCATGCTGAGGCAGGGAGTCTCTTTCAGTTGATGTCTCAAGTGAATTTTTGACAAGTGTCATTTTGTAATCTACTTGTACAGTGATTCTCTTTTTTAAAAAGTGCCTAGGAAGCTACTTGTGTATATGCTTGATTAAAGGCTGATGCATTTTTTTAAAAAATGGATTTATATGAATTAAAGGGTTCTCCAGAGAGACAACAAATAGGATGGATGGATGGATAGATGGATAGATGGATAGGTAGATGAGAGGAGATGCATTAGGAAGTTGGCTCACGTGAACATGGAGACTAAGAAGTCCCACGACAGACCGTCTGCAAGCTGGAGAGCCTGGAATACCAGTCGTGTGGCTCAGTCCAAGTCCAAAAGCCTCAGAACCAAGGAAGCTGATGGTGTAACTCAGTTGGAGGGCTAATTCCTGAGAACCTGGGAGGCCGCTGTCGTAAGTCCTGGAGTGCTGATGTCTGAGTTCTTCTGTCCAAGGGCAGGAGAAGAAGGGGGTCTCAGCTCCAGGAGAGAAAGAGAATTTGCCTTTCCTCTGCCTTTTTGTTCTACCCGGGCCCCCAGACAAGCGGATGGTGCTTACCCACATTTGGGAAGGATCTTCCTCACTCAGTTCACCAACTCACATACACTAAAATCTTCTGGAAACACCCTCACAGACACACTCAGAAATAATACTTCACCAGCTGTCTAGGTATTCCTTAATCCAGTCATGCTGACATCTGAAATTAACCATCACAAAGCCAAATAGGCAAGCGAGGAAAAAAAAACGTTATGTACTTACCTTACTTGCTTCAGGACAGGTCAACACTGGTTTTAAAAGACTTGGTAAGAATGCACATTCACCAGGGATTAATTTGTCTCAAATAAGACAGAATGTAGCATTCTCGATTAATTTGTCTCAAATAAGACAGAATGTAGCATTCCATGTTCTGGGTAATATTGATATTTGTCAAAATAAACAAAAAAAACTGTTCAGAATGAAGTAAGGCAAACCCAAAGATTAAGATCCATCTGCAAGTAACAGATATGAGAGAAAAGAAAAGTCAGTTACCCCTGTCTGTCTCCTTCCTACCATGCCGTATCTTCCCATACTATGCCTCTGCTGGGGCAAATGTCCAGAAGTTTGGCAAAGACAGACAGAAACCAATTCCAGATCCAGAGATAGGGTTATTCTCCCTCAGCATGGAAATGCCTGTTTCCAAAGTACACCAGGCTCTCTCTTCCCTTCATATATATATTAAAATATTTTTCTTTCTGCTTGGAATATTATTCCCCCAACTTTTTACCTAGATAATTCTTTCACATCCTTTATACTTTACTCCCATGTGACTCCTGCCTGATTTGCCCCTACTGTGTGCTTCCGTGGTGCCCTCTAATTGCCCTGAGCATAATACTAATTGTATGATGCTGTAATGACCTGCTTCTTTATTCGTAGCCCTCACTTGCCTGTAAGGTACTTGAGGATAAAGACCATGTTTCGTTAGGCAATATATTCCTGGTGCTCACCTCCAGTGACCTTCACCTCTATTCCTCTTCACTGTGGTACTCCCATGGTAACAACTTGGACCTCGCCATCACAGAAAACACTTAAACTCTGACATTTTAAAGTCATATATCTACCTCTTTGATCAAAATTTCCTATTATTATAGCCATTTCACCTTATCCCACTATAGGTGCCAAAAAGTATATAAAAGATAAAATTTGGGAGGACATCAAATCGACTGCAGGAAAATAAGAATGTATGTCCATATGAGTGGGAGAGATTTGTGCAAAATAATGTGAATCTTATAAATTATTTGTATGAAAATCAAGAGGAGGAGAATTATATTAGGTATTAAAAATGGAAAGCATTCTGCATTAACCAAAATAAGTGGCTAGCTCATCTTTAGTTCCAATAAAATTTGTCATTTATAAACCTAGATAGGAAAAAATCTCCAAGCCTCTTCTGGTCTTACATCACCCCCCAGTCTGTTTTGTATTAACTAGTATCCATTTAATATGTATTTTAAAATATTAAGACTGTAGAGAAATGCACTTTTCTTCTATTTTAAAATATGTCAGATTTTTCTAGGAAGGAATAAGATGAGTTTATATACACAAAAAACGAACTGAATTTAACTCCTATATTAGATTAATGTACAAAATTATCGAGGGATCTTTAAACTTCATAAAATATCTTGAAAGGAGATAAATAGGAAAGCCTTAATCAAATATTTGCATTTATTCTCACACCAACCTAGCTTTAGAGTAAAACTTATTACATCAATCTGCCTTTTGTCAATGTAGGGTATGAAAGATTCTCCAAATTTGGATTTTTTCATTGTTTTTATTTTTTCTTTCTGAAACCCCATATGATATCAGCCAGAATTCGTACGTTAGTTATCTATGGCTGCTGCAACCAATTACTACAAACTCAGTGTCTTAAACCAACACAAAATTATTATTACACAATTTTGAGAGGCAGAAGTCTGAAATGGGTCTCACAGGACTAAAATCAAGATGTTGGCAGGGCTGTGTCCCTGTCTGGGGATTATAACGTAAAATCTATGTATTTTTTTTTTTTGCCTGATCTAGTTTCTAGAGGTTATCCTTATTCCTTGTCTCATATCCCCCTTCCATCTTTAAAGCCAGCCGTGGCCAGTTGAGTCTTTTTTTAAACTGCGTCACACTAACACTGACTCTTCTTAAGCTTCCCTCTTCAAATTCCAAGGATCCTTGTGATTTCATTTTTCATCGAGGATATTCTCCCTGTGTTACTTTCAGATGATTAGCAACCTTAGCGCCATCTGCAGCCGTTGAAGCAAAATATATTCACAAATTATGAAGATTAGGACATAGGCATCTTTGAGGGGGACATTATTCTGCTTACTATAGTTTTAAGTGTTACATGCATTTTGATCTTTAGAAAAGATATGATAAAAAGATAAAGGTACGCTGGTACACTCTCTTTTTATCATTTCCTTAATGATTAATGATATTGAGCATCTTGTTTTGTGTTTACTTTCCATTTGCATATCTTCCGTGATCAAATATCTGAATGTTTTGTGCCTTTCATTTGTGGGTTGTTTTCTAATTATTGAATTTCGAGTTCTTTGTATATTTTGAATCTAAATTTGTTATCAGATATATGTTTTTATGTTTTTTAAATATTCTCCCCTGGTCTGTGTCTTATCTTTTTATTATTTTAACAGTGTATTTTAAATAGCAATTGTTTTTAATTTTGATAAACTTGAATTCATCCATTTTTTAGAATGGATCATTTTTGAGTGTCATATTTAACAAGATCATTGACTTGCCCAAGGTCACAAGATTTTATTCTATGTTCTACTCCAGAGATTTATAGGATATAATCTATTTTTACTTAATTTTCATATATGTTCCGGCACCTTCTGTTGAAAAGACTATCTCTCCTCCTTTAAATTGCATTGAAATATGACAAAAATCATTGATTTTATATGTGTAGGTCTATTTCTGGGCTCTCTATCCTGTTCCGTCGATCTGTTGGTTTGTCCTTTCATAAATACTACACTGCACATGATTCTTTATAGTGAGCCATGAAATTAGCTATAGTGAGTTGCTCAACATTGCTCTTTATAAAAATAGTTTCTGGCTATCTTAGATCATTTGACTTTCCATTTAAAAATTTAGAATCACTTGTCAATCTCTATAAAAATTTATGCTAAGATTGTTATTGAGAATGCATTGAATATACCCCTTTAAGGAAAATTGATATCTTAACAATACTGAGTCTTTCAACATGTAAACACAGTATGTTTCACCATTTATTTAGGTCTCCTTGGATTGTATTCTTTAGTCATTTGAAGTTTTCAACATATGGAACTTGCATGTATTTAATTAGGTTTAAACCTAAATAATTAGAGTAGTTCCCCTTTATCCATGGCAGATACATTCCAAGACCCCCAGTTGATGCCTGAAATCACAACAGTACCCAGCTCAGTCAGAAAAAGTTTCCATTTATGTTTTCTACGCACAAATTTAATGCCTTTTCCATCTTAACTAAGCACTTATCATGCACTGTGGCCATAACTTTTGCAGTTTGAGATAAAATAGAAAAAATGGCATGAATTTCTTTTTCCTTCTTCACAATTACATGGATAGAAGATGTTTTTCTTACTGTAGATCTCAGCATCTTCAGCATAGGATTTTTTTTTCTTTCCTTATTGAGAACTGCCAACTTTTCACTTAAAGGAAGCACTTTTGGCTTCTCTTTGGCAGATTGAAATTGTTAATACCAGAATAATTATTCTTGTGCTTTGTGGCCATTATGAAGTAAAATAAGTGTGACTTGAGCACAAGTACTGGATACTGTGATTGTGTATCTGATAACCAAAAGAGCAGATAAGTGAATACCTGGAAGGTAGGGTAGACAGCATGGAGATGCTGGACAGTAGGCAAATACCTAGGAGAGAGATTGCATTATCATATGGTATGCATAGGTTTAAATTTATCAGAACATTTCAAACTCATTTCCAAAGTGGCAGTATCATTTTGCATTTCCACCTGCCTGTGTGAGCATTTCCACTCTCTCCATATCCAAACCACAACGTGCTACTTCATCTTTGTAAATTCTTTTCGATGTACTGTGTAAGGATGATTCACGTCCTAGGCAGGTCAGAGCTGGATGGCACAAGATTTCATCTCTCTACTCAGAAGACATGCAATTTAAAACTTATGAATTATTTCTTTCTTGAGTTTTCCGTTTAATATTTTCAAAATTGCAGGTGATCATGGGTAACTGAAACCATGGAAATCAAAACTGCTGATACGGGGGCACTACTCTAGTATATTATGGTGCTATTACAAGTAGTATTAAGTTTAAATTAAATTTCAAAAAAAATTGCCATTATAAAGATGTATGATTAATTTTTTGTATATTGGTCTTGTATGCTTCCAGTTTGCTAAAATCAGATTATTTTTTGTAGCTTTATATTATTTTTTCTTTTTTTTTTATTCAGTCCCCCATAGGGACCGTCAAAAATTGCCAGTGCCGACTATATTGCAAGTCGTCATAGCAGGGTATTGGGAAAAGTTTTCAATTAGCAATAATCGCACCTTGGATAAACCTCATTGGCTGCGATACTGCCACTACACAAAGCTGTAGCTTTATATTAAATATTTCAAGATTTCCTGCGTAGGGAATCATGTAATCTGTGAATAGAAAACTTTTTATTTCTTCCTTTCCAAACTGTGTATTTTTAAACATAAATTCATTTCTTTAATAAATAGAGAGCTACACAATTTTACTTTTCTTGAGTGAGCTTTGGTTGTGTCTTTCAAGAAATTTGTCCATTTCATCTAAGTTATCAAATTTATAGGCATAAAGTTGTTTATATCTTTACTAACTTTTTAGTCACTTTTGAATCTGCAGTGATATTACTTTACTGATTTCTGATATTGCTAAATTTGTGTCTTTTCATTTTTCATCAGTTAGAGAAAAGTGACTAAATGTTTATCAATTTTATTGATCTCCCCAAAAAGAGCTTTTGATTTCATTCATATTCTATATTGTTTTCTCTTTTCCATTTCATTGGTTTCTACTCTGATCTTTATTTTCTTCTTTTAATACTTTGGATTTAATGTGCTCTCTTTTTTTTTTTTTTTCTTAAAATGGAAACCCAGGTCATTGATTTTATGTTTTTCCACTTTTCTTAAACAGGTGCTTAGTGCTATACATTTACACTTAAATACAACATTAGTGCTATCCAACAATCTCATATATATTTTTTTCATTTTATTTAGTCCTAAATATTTTCTATTTTATTTCTTCTTTAACTCATGGACTATATAGTAGTGTATTATTTAATCTTCTAAATATTTGGGAATTTGAGGTTTTCTTCCTCCTCATAATTTTTATTTCTTATTTAATTAAAGTATCACTACATAATTTGTATTACTGGCAATTTTTTAAATTTATTGAGACTCTTTTGTGGACTAGAATATGTTCTACCTTGGAAAATATTACACACAACTTGAAAAAATATTGTATTCTGTTTTGTTGGGTAAAATTTCCTGTAAATAGCAATTAAGTCAAGTTGTTTGGTTGTGTTGTTCATGTCTACTGTATCCTTGCTGATTTTAGTCTGCTTGTTACATTCAGTATTGGGATATGGTGTTTGAAATCTATGACTGTAATTTTGGATTTATTTTAGTTCTATAACTTTTTTGCATGTAATTTGTAGCTCTGTAGTAATATGCTTTCCTTTAAAATAGACTTTATTTGATATTGAAATAGTCACTCCTGTTTTCATTTGACTAGAGTTAGCATGTCATATAATTTTCCATTCTTTAATTTTAAGTTATCTGTATACTTTTATTTAAAATGGATTTCTGATAGATAGACTGTAATTGGGTTTTGCTTTCTTCCAATCTGCGAGTCTTTACCTTTTGATTCAAGCGTTTAAATTATTTATATTCAATTGACATAGATAGGTTTAAATCTGGCATCTTTCTGTTTGCTTTCTACTTACCCCTTCTTTGTTTTCTCTTTGTTCCTTTTCTATTTTTCTTTGGATTGATTGAATATTTTATATAATTCCATTGTATATCCTTATTAGCTTAGTTGTTTAATTATTTTAATGGTTGCTTTAATGGTTTACACAGTGGTTGCACCAATCTACATTGCCACCAACGGTGTACAAGGATTCTCTTTTCATCACTCCCTCATCAACACTTGTTACCACTTGTCTTTTTGATACTAACCATTCTGACAGGTATGAGGTAGAGGACAGTGGTTTCACAGATGAGCTCTCTGAGGATACACCTCATTATAGAAAGCTAAATAAAGGCATGAGCAAAACACACAAAGATCTGGCTAAATATCAGGTAAAAGGAACAAAAAGTGTAAAAGCCTGTGTGTTTAAGAAACAGAAAGAAAATCTTTGTGATTAAAGCAGAGATTGAGTGCTTGCTTCGGCAGCACATATACTAAAATTGGAACGATACAGAGAAGATTAGCATGGCCCCTGCGCAAGGATGACATGCAAATTTGTGAAGCGTTCCATATTTTTAATTTCAAAAAAATAAAAAATAAAGCAGAGATTGAGATGAGAACTGACAGAGAGGCAAGGACCAGATAAGGTATTACAGACCATGTTGAAAAGATGGAATGTATTCTGAGTATTGTAGGGAGCTGTCCAAGGTATTCGAGTACGGTAGTTACATGGTCTGATTTTCATTTTTAAAATGTGACTCTGGCTTTTCTGTGAAAAATATGCTTTGGGAAATAGGGCAACAAAAGTGAAAGCTAAGGCACCAATAAGAATGTTATTTCAGTAGTTCAGGCTGGAAATGATAGTGGTTTCGACAAAGAAGACACAGTAGAGATCTGGAAAAGTGGTATTATTTGGAACATATGTTGAAGTATAGATCAGTGACATTTGCTAGAGGATTGTTTTTTAGAGAGAAGCCATGAGTAAATATTTTAACAGCTTTACATATACCACACAATTCATCCTTTTAAATGTACATTTCAGTGAGCAGAATTGTACCAACATCACCTCCATCAATTTTAGAGTATTTTCATTATCCGCAAAAGAAACCCTGTACCCTTTAGCTCTCAGCACCCAAAGACCCCACCCCCAGCTGTAGGCAGTTAACAAGCTTCTTCCTGTCTCCATAGATTTGCCTGTTCTGGGCATTTAATATAAATGCAATCATATAAAATGTGATCTTCTGTGACCGACATTTTCACTTAACATAATGTTTTCAGTGTTTATCCATGTTGCAGTATGTGTCAGTACTTTATTTATTTATTTATTTATTTATGTATTTTAAGATAATATTTTGCTCTATTGCCCGGACTGGAGTGTAGTGGTACAATCATAGCACACTGTGGCCTGTAATTCCTGGGCCCAAGTGATCCTCCCGTCTTAGCCTCCCAAGTGTCTGGGACTACAGGTACACATCACTGAGCCTGGCTAATTTTTTTTTTTCTATTTTTTGTAGAGACGGGGGTCTTGCTATGTTTCCTAGGCTGGTCTTGAACTCCTGGCCTCAAGTGATGCTCCCACTTCAGCCTCCCAAAGTGCAGGGATTACAGGTGTGAACCACCATGCCTGGCCTTCATTTCTTTTTATGGCCCAATAATATTCCACTCTATGGATATACCACATTTTGTTAGTCCCTTCCTCAGATGGTTGATGTGAGTTATTTCCATCTTTTGACTATTAGGAATAATGATCTTAAGAAGATTTGTGTACAAATTTTTGTGTGAGCATTTCTTTCTCTTGGATATAGATCTACTAGTGGAACTGCTAGGTCAAATGGTAATGGTTTAATTGTATGAGGAAATTACATGGGTAATTATGTGTAATTCACTATATTCTGCTGTTGTTGGGTGAAGTGTTCCATAGATGTCTGTTAGGTCCAGTTTGGTCATAGTATTGTTCATCTTCTAGTTTTTTGTTTATCTTCTGTCTAGTTATTATTGAAAGTAGAGCATTCTATTTGGCTTAACCTGTGGCTGAAGTTGCCTCAAAAGCAGTGGCAGGGGAGTTCCTTCAAGGGACTGTCTCATACCATCATGAGATGGGACTAGCTGTAATTCCAAAGAAAGAAGCATTAAAGCCAGCAGGATCAGTCCAAATCATTTATTAGGGGAACTTAACTACAAAGCACTGCAGCATTCTCAGAGCAAATATTAAGATATTTAGAGACCTTGAGCATTAATTTCTTAACTCTATGAGTTTCTTTGTAGATTCTCTGGATTTTCTTCATACGAAGACATGTCATCTGTGAGAAATCTAGTTTTATTTTTTCCTTTTTTTCCAATTTTTATAACATACCCAATTCTTTTATTTCCTTTTCTATTAATAGTTTTATTTCTCTGATTAGAACCTCAAGAATAATGCTGACTATAACTGTTAACAATAGACATTCTTTTCTCCTTCCTTAGGTTACAGGGAAAACTTTCAGTATTTCACCATTAAGTATCAGGTTTTTAATAAATTTATGTAAATTCCTGTATTAGGTTAAAGATGACAAGTTTGGTAAATTTTTTTTCATGGATGGTGTTGAATTTTGTCAAACAATTTTTATACCTATACTGAGATAATCTTCTCTTTTTCAAACTTCAAAGGCAGTTAAAACATTTATTGATTGTCTAATATAAACCACCCTTACATTTCTGGAGTAAGCATGGTATGCTAATATTTCACTTAGGCTTTTTGATTATATGTTTATGAGTAAAATTATCTTGTTATTTTTATTTTATGTACTGTCTCTGTTGAGTTTTTGTATCAAAATTATAGTACCCTCATGAAATCAGTTGGAGAATGTTTCCCATTATTCTGTTCTCAGTTGTAACATTCAAATTATTTCCTTCTCAAGAGCTAGAATTTGGATGTGCATGTGTACATGCGAGTGTACATGTAAAGATTTTTAACTATTTATGTAATTTCCATAATATTAGAGGAGTATACAAATTTTCTACTTCTTAAGTCAATTTGGTAAATAATATTTGGTACACATTTATCCATGTTAAATAAATTTTCAAATTTATTGATATAAATTTTCCATAATATATTTGTACCATTTTAACATCTTATAATATCTGTACCAATGTCCCTTTTTATTACTGATATTTATTATTTGTCACTTTTTATTTTTTCTTGATTGATTTTATCAGAAATTAGTCATTTTTATTAGTTGTTATAATAAATCTACTTTTGGCATCATTCATCTAACTTATTTTTTCTATTTTTTTGTTTTTTATAAAAGTAATGCATATGCATGGCAAGACTTTGAAAAATATTTAAACTTAGAATTTTAAAAATTATTATAAGCAGTTTTCTTTTACTAATGTAACTAGTCTTCCAAAGCTAAAATAGGAATAAAATGCAATATGTTACAAAAATGGAAAAGACAATGAAGCCTGCCAAATAAAAATGTTTCATAGCAGTATGACTTTATTGTATTTTATAAAAATCAACTATTCTAGGGAATTTTTAGGAATCTTCTCAGCATTTAAAAATAAGGCTAAGAAAAACATATTAATACATTTAAAAAGTCAGTAACCCATGCCTATCTCAATTTAAAATACTTTTACTTAACACCATATAATGTGTATAGCCTCTGATGATACATAACTGAAGATATATGATATATTATATGCAATTTATGCTTCACCATGTTATTTTTTCCAGAATAATATGGGGGTACAAAATGTTTTGGTTTCATGGATTGCTTTTCTACTGCTTGAGTCAAAGTTATAGGTGTGCCCACCAACCCAAGTAGTATGCATTGTACCCATTAGGTATGATTTCATCCATCCCCTCCTCCCTGCTCCTCCTGCTTGATTTCCACCATGTTTTACTTCCATCTGTGCACGTGAGTGCTGATTGGTTAGTTCCAATTTAATAGTGAGTACATTAAATTGTTTGTTTTTCCATTCTTGCGACACTTCACTTAGGACAATGGTCTCCAGTTGCATCCAGATTGTTGTAAAGAGCATGAATTCTTTCTTATGGCTGAGTAACACTATATATGGTATACATATATCACATTTTGTTAATCCACTCATGAATTGATGGGCACTTGGGTTGATTGCACATCTTTGCGACTGTGAATTGTGCCTCAATAAACATTTGAGCACAAGTGTCTTTTTGACAAAATGACTTTTTTTTCCTTTCAGTAAATTCCCAGTAGTGGTATTGCTGGATCAAATTCCAATTTCTTATATAATTTTTCCAGTCATGTACTTTTAGCATCTGTTTTATACTAAAATACATCTCTTGTAAGAATAGTAAACTTTTCAATTTTTCAGTTTTTGTCATTTAAAAACTTTTGTGTTTAGTGTTTTTCCATTTGTATTTAAAATGTAATTATTAATTTGTTTCCATTTGTCTGCCATCTTGCTCTGTGTTTCCTGTTTATCTCCTCTATCTGTTGTTCCTTTTTCCCTCCATTCCTTACCCTGTTTCATCAACTGAGTACTTTTTAGTATTGAAGTTTATCCCCTCTATTGGCTTTTTAGCTAAGCCTATTTGTGTTGTTTCGCAGGTTCATGAAACCTGTTTTTATGCTCTTCCTAGTCTTCATTTCTCTCCATGTTTTATTGTGAATGGTTGCTATATACATCTTTTTAAGTTCACTGATTCTTTCTTCTTTGGGTTATAATATGTCAATTTAGTCCATCCAGTGATTTTTTTTCACTTAAGATATTAGATATTTCAGTAATATACATTTCATTTATGTTCTTTCTTTTCGAATTTTTTTTTTCTTTGGCTAAAATGCCTCTTCTGTTCATTCATTATGTCCATCTTCCTTTACATCCTTGAACATCTTTACAATAACTTCTTCAAAACATTGTTTGTTAACTCTAGCATTTTGAACAACCCTGGGCCTCATCCTATTACTAATTTTTGTCCTGGCTAGCATCACATTTTCGTGTTTCTTTGCACATCTAGTAATTATTTGAAAGAATGTATTTGTCTTCCTTTAAGGGTGTAGTTGATATTTTCAAGGCAGAAAGTTAGTTTATTGATAAATCAGCTTGATCCTGTTCAGGACTGATTTTAGACTTGCTAGATTAGATTTAGAGTGGTCCTTATTCTGGGGCTAGATTAGCTTTACTTCTAAATTGTGGCACTTTGGGATCACGACTGTGTCCATGGTACCCAGGGAGTATCTGCAGTCTAAATGGTTGGAAGTCTAACACCTAGAAATATACATTTGTAACTTTTGTTTATATCACGCATGCCCTATTTATCTTTTTCCAATAATTATCATGTAGTATCACCCTGTGCATGTACATTGCAATATTTGGACAAAGTCTTAAGAGTACTCCCATACAGATTTCTGGAGCTCCTTCTAAGGTCAGCTTCCTTTCTCCATTACATTGCCCCACAAATCCCATCTACCTTAACATTTGTGAAATCTGATATCTCCTTCCTTTCCGACTGACACCCCTGGTCTCTTTCTCTGTGCTGTGATTTGCAAAGGGTCCCCAGGAAGATACTTGAAATCAATGTGCAGTTCATGTTGTGTTTCTTTCTCTCAGAGACCACCACCCTGTTCTGTCTTTTGTCAAATATCTGAAAAACAATCACTCCATATGCTTTGTCCAGTTTTATGATTGTTTGCATGAGAAAATAACTCCAATACTCGTGGCCTTTAAGAGGTGTGGTGTCATTAAGGCTGTTAACTGATAATGCTTTTCTTTCAGTTTTGTAGCAGTGTTTTGCATTCCTACATGTCTGAAAACAGACTGGGCAATATAATTTTCATTCACCAATGAAATAAAAAGTGATGTGTTGCTTTCAAAAGAAAGTTAAGACAGTGCTCACTTGGCCTTATCCCTTTTCCTTGTTGCAACAATCTTGAAAGAATGAAGCCTTCTTCACTTGACTCTCTCAGTGATTGCAGTAATCAACACACCTCTGCTGACCAATGCTGGAAATGAGCATGTACAAAAAATAATCTTTGCTGGGCTAACCCACTCAAATTTAGGGAATTGTTTAATTGCATCATAAACTAGAACATTCTTTCTGATATAATAGCTCTCATCCAAATCCAAAATCTATTTGATGCTTCTTTGAGAACCATAAATAATGTTCTTCAAAGCAACAATTCTAAGCATCCCATGTAATCATAAAAATACAAATAAGCTATAACAAATGAATAATAATACACAGTTGCCTAAGAATATCATAGTTTATTACAGTCATATTATAATAAAACTGTATGATAGTAATATTTCTTAAATTGTTTATCTTGAAATTTATTCTTGTTTAGTGTTCGATTTACTGATTTATAACACTAAAAACATGTCCCCACTAAATAAATTTCAGAGACAAAAAAGCTGACTATCATCAAGAGTAAATACAAAACTATTTTTAGGTAAAAACTAAATGTCAATAAACACACTTCAAATATCCTTATTAAAAAGCATAAATAGTAGTAAAAATAAATATACTGAGTCACTCTATGTCAAGGATTAGTGATGGTCTAGTAATCTATGGGGTGCTTTTATATTGTTTTCTTTGCAATTTCTGAGCCTATTAAAGCCTAAAAGTAAGAAGCTGCAGGCTGGAAATCAGATGTACTCTAGATGCAAGGTGTTCTGTCTTATTTCAGTGTCATATGATGTTCAGGAGAGCATGGAATACTTTTAGGGCTCCCACAGAGGTTAAAGATGTTAAACATTCTCAGCCACTTCAATCACATACTACGCACACAAAAATAGACAATGGAAGAAGGAGATCTAAAGACATAATCAGTTATTCAGTTTTTTAAATCGAGAGTAACAACTTGCATACTAGGCCACACTAAATGTATGTCCGGCTTTCCAAAACATTATTATGAAGCATACAAAAAGGCAAAAAAAAAAAAAAAATGACCAAGAGCTAAAGCAATAATCAGAATCAGACTCAACTGTGACACAGACTTTGCAAATATAGAGATTTTACATTAAAGCTATGATTAATATGTTAAAGCTGTAAGATAAAAGGTAGATAACATGGAGGATGAGATAGATACTTGCAGGAGACAAATGAAAATTATAAGAAAGAATCAAATGGAACTCAAACAATTATCTATATGGGGGTAGGAGGGGAACACTGACCCTCTGCCTGACATGAGGCAAGAAATTAATTTGAGGTGTATCGTAGACCTAAACATAAAAGCCCAAAACTATATAGATCCTAGAAACAAGGAAACAAACAATAATATCTTCATGATGTCAGACCAGGCAATGATTTCATGGTACACAAGAAATATTGACCATTGAAGAAAAATTAATAAAATTTACTTCATCAAAACATAAAAAAAAACTGCACTTTGAAAACCACCATGAAGAAAGGAATAAACAAGCCACAAATTGGTTGAAAACATTAGGAATACAAATATTTTTACCAAGGACTGCATCCACAATATGCAAGGAATTCCTACATTCCAATAATGAAAGACAAACAACTCAATTAGAAAAAAATAAAGGCTGTGCAAAAGACTTGAGTAGGCAATTCAGAAAAGAAAATATGTAAGTGCTAATATGGACATGATGAAAGCATTCCATATTGTTAGTCATCAGAGGAATAAAAATTAAAACTAAAAATGAGATCCTAGTATGCATACAAAATAGAGTGGGAAAATTTTTAAAAAGACAATCCAAATGTTGCTAAAGATGGGGAGTAACTGGAACTCTTAGATTTTCCTGTTTGTAGTACAAAATGATACAAGCATTTTGGAAAAAATCTTGGAGATTTTTTAATGATTTGTGTAAATATGTGCTACTCCATGACCTAATAATTCCATTCTTAGGGTTTCACCAAAAGATGTAAAATTCATTCCCACGAAAGACCTATACTTTCAAAAGAGCTGAAATCTGGAAACAACCCAAGCGTTCAGCAATAGAAAAATAAATAATCAAATTGTGGTATATTCATACAATGGTATTAACTCACTGATAAAGGAAGAAACTACTGATACATTGGCTGATTCTGAAAAAACAAAGCAAAAACCCACTATGCTGAGTGAAAGAAGCTTGACACAAAAGAGGATATATGACAACATTTCATTCATATGAAATTCTAGAACAGAAAGAACTAATCTATGGTGACAGAACCAGAACAGTAGATTTCTGTTTTATTCTGTATCTTAATAGATGTGTGGGTCTGTTATGAATTGAATTGTGTCCCCGAAAAGATATATTAACATCCTAAACTCCAATACCTGTCAATGTGACCTTGCTTGGAAAGGATATTTGCATTTATAATCAAGTTAAGATGAGGTCACGCTAGAGTAGGGTGTGTACTAACCCTGTATTACTGATGTCCTTATGAGAAGAGGAGAGGACACACAAAAAGAATGACATATGATGACAGATGGCACATGATGATGGAAGCTTTCAGAGTCAACACCAAGGACTTCTGGTAACCACCAGGAGATAGGAAGAAACAAGGAAATATCTTCCCCTAAAGGTGTCAGAGAGAGGATAGATCTACTGACAACCTTATTTCAGACTTCTATGTTCCAGAACTGTGAGAGAATAATTACATTTCTATTGTTTTAACCCACTCAGTTTGCCATATTTTCTTATGTCAGCCCTAGGAAACTAATGCAGGTCACACAGGTGTATACATTTCTCAAACTTACTATATATATATATATATATATATATATATAATGTATATATAGTTATATACAATAGCTATAATGTATAGTTACTTGTATATATAATGTATATATAATTGTATTAGTAATATAAACATATTTGTTAGTAAGTGTATTTTTATTCACATATAAATGTACATATATATGTCCATCATTTTAAAATGTATACACTATATCTCAATAGTGTTTCCTAAAAAACTTTATGATAAGAAATTTGAAAATTATTTCAAATGAGCAATTCTTAGAAAAATATTACTTAACAAATATAGCTTAAAAAGATATAGAAAACTGGAAATCCTTTAACCACTAATGACATTGTATCAGAAATTTAACATTTTCTTAAAAAAAATAAATGCCGGGCATAGAAAAATGATTAATTCTTATAATTTGTATATTTCCTTGTTTTTATGTAAAATATCATCCTTTTCCAATTGTTATACTTTATTTTTTCATCTTGATACACAAGTTAAACATTAAGTAAAATATTTAATGGGAGTATAAGTAGCAAGATCTAAATTGTGAAAAACTCTCAGAAAAAAATTGAAAAGTATCTTTATAATCTTTAAGTAGGACAGATTTTTGTAAATGAGACATAAATAGCACAATCCACAAAAAACTTTGATAAATATTACTACATTAAAAAGAAAGACTAGTATCTGCTTATATTTTGTGCATTCATGATGCACCTAACTTTTTCTAAAATTTGTTTTTTACATTTCTAGGCTATGTGGTTGATCTGTGAGTTTTTTCAAATTGTCTCAAGTCTCCAAAAAATTTTCCAATGTATTTATTGAAAAAAATCTGCAGATAAGTGGACCCATGAAGTTGA
Source organism: Indri indri (assembly GCA_004363605.1). Lineage (NCBI taxonomy): Eukaryota > Metazoa > Chordata > Mammalia > Primates > Indriidae > Indri > Indri indri. The sequence goes on from RJWJ010012292.1 coordinate 37,393, forward strand.
AACTCGTGCTGTTCAAGGGTCAACTGTACTTCAAACGTAGATGATACCATGTTGCTTTCCAAACTGGCATATTGATCTACGTTTCCATGAAAGAGTATGCATCATAGCAAACACTGTATTATCACACTGGGTGATTTTTACCAATCTGAGTAAGCAAAAGTTATGCTTCTGTGGTTTAAATTTACCATTCCCTGATTACTGTTGGGGTAAATATTTATTTTGTGTTTATTAGCCTTTTTTTTTTTTCTCTAAAATGCCCACTAGGGTATTTTCCCATTTTTCTACCTGATTTTATATGACATTCCAAGAGAAAGTGGAATTGCTTGATAGGTAGCATAGCATGAGGTCTGCATCTGTGGTTGCCCGCCATTTCTGGACAAGTGAATCTTGTGTAAGGACTATTGTAAAAACAAAAAAGAAAAGGAATTTGTGAAGTCATCGCTGCCGCTATACTAGCAGGTGCGAAAACTTTGCACTTTTTGTGAAATAATTTTTATCTTATATTGAAAATACAGCTTTTATGTGGGTGTGGGATTACTATAAGAAAGGCATACCTATAGACTACTGTGATTTGAGAAAAAGAAAGTCATTATATGACTTAAAGAATGCATAAGGAACATTAAAAAACGAGAGAAAATATTTGAATATATTTTGAATACTTGAATCCTTTTATAGAAGTTATTATTTTGTTTACATCTTTTCTTTCTTTTGCCTGCCAATTCTCTTTCCTGCTTCTATTCCTGACTTCTCTTTGTTTGATTTTGAAGTTTTTGACATAAACTTCCTCAGAGATTTTCCTAAGGAAGCATTTAGTCTTGGTAGTTTAGTTAGCAAGTTGATGTTTAAGATAACTGAGAAAGTATGGTTCTGCCTGAATAATCCCATCTCCCATGATCTACTTGCTAAGGAATCAGAGCTCCTTACCCAGAGTCATCCAGGCACATTGCTTTCCTGCAATACTGGAAGCATCATTGGTTGAGATAACATTGAACTAGACATTTACTGCTCCTCTGAACAACTTGATCCTGCTTAGACCTAGCCTAGAGAACATGAAACCCAGCAACATGAAAAACAGATAAATAACACAATGCACGTTAGGATATAATAAAATCAGTTTCATAAAGTCTCATATATTAACTTTAAGCATAAATATTTACAACAATTGACTGTGTCTCTGATTACATGTGTGTTAGTCCATTTTGCATTGCTATAAAGGAATGCATGGGATTGGGTAATTTATGAAGAGAAGAGGTTTATTTGGCTCACAGTTCTGCAGACTGTACAAGGAGCGTGGCACCTTGTACATGGCACCTTCTAATGAGGGTTTCAGAGAGTTTCCAGTCAAGGTGGAAGGGGAAGGGTAGCAGGAGTGTCACACGGTGAGAGAGAGAGCAAGACAGGGGAGGAGAGGTGCCAGGTTCTTTAAAACAATAAGCTCCCCTGTGAACTAATAAAGTGAGAACTCACTCATTACCACAGGAGGGGATCTCCCCCTCCCACTTGGGGATCTCCCACTTGGCCCACCTCTAACAGTTAAGATCAAGTTTCAACCTGAGATTTAGAAGGAACGAACATCCAAACTATGTCAACATATTTTACTGTTTTCCATTTGCAGAAAAGGAAAATGATGTATGTAAATGTAATATAATCAAAATTATTTTCCGATTTAAAATATTTATTTATTATCAATGCATTGCTAATTGCTTGCAATTTTGCCTTCTGTAATTATGCTAATATGGTGAATAAAATGTAGTCTGCAGTATTAATTTTTATATCTATTTTTCAATTGGCTGATTCTACATGCATTTATTTATGGCTTAGATGCATCTCATCTATTCTGAGTGCATAAATACTTTCTTGTTTGCTTATTTGCCTTTGCTTATTTAAATTTAATGAATTACAATTTCAACTCACTTCACCATATCCAGATACCACTTCACTTATATTTCTAATATTTTATATGACACGATATACCATTTTTGTTAATAAATTATCTTCCATATAATGGCATTAAGAATTATGCCAAGAAAAGTATTACTGTGTGTGTGTATATAAAGTGATCTAATGCATTTCTATGCCATTGAAGTCAGTGATATATCTTGTGAATCAATTAAGCTTAGCAAGTTAGTGTATTTGAAGGAAGCAATGTAGTGGAAATGTTAGGGTTTTATATGTAAAATATCTATGATATATTGCAGGCGATTCAGGGTTAATGTATGCCTGGGTCCCTCAAAGGTAGATTTAAACACAGAGACTTCGAAACCCAGAAGAAGTCAAGTGTATTGACACATTGTCCTCAAGTACAGCTTTTTGAACATCACCCAGTAGTTGGGTTACTATGGCTCATGTTTTACTATGGCACAATATAGGAAGGTTAGACTATGATTAGAAGAAAACACGCTGAGATGAACACAAGTTGCTGAAATCATGTTTTCAAGATCAAATGTAATAACTAAGACCAAGGACGATAGGTTGTCAATGGTTTCCACAATAATGTAATTAAATTCCATGAGGAAAGGTCTTTATTTTTAAAAAGAAAAAAAAAGACAAAATATTATTAAAATACAACTCACACTATTTTGAACTTAACTGCCCAAGTCAAGTTTGTTTTTTTTTTTTTTTCTGCATGTTATGGAGGTACAAATGTTTAGGTTACATTGCCCTTCCCCCCCGGCCCCCAATCAGAGCTTCAAGTGTGTCCATCCCCCAGATGATGCGCATCACACTCATTATGTATGCATATACCCATCTCCTCCTCCCCACTCCCATCTGCCTGACGCCCAATAAATATTATTCCTATATGTGCACTTAGGTGTTGATCAGTGAAACCAATTTACTGGTGAGTCCCTAGTTTTATCTTACTTAGTGTAGCCCCAGGTGAAACTTTTGAAATTTTCTATGTGGACCTAAAAACATGTTTGTAATTTCAGAATATAAAAAAAAAATATGTATCTGATTTTCAGAGGCATTATCTTGCACATTATCAGGGTTTTTAATTAATTTTTTCATCTTCTTTAATGCTCCTTGGAAGCTATGGCAGCGGCGGGCAGTGTAATTTTCTGCAGCCCATGGACTAGGAGTGGGGTTGGGGACCAGAGAAAGAGAAAGAAAGCTTAAGTCTAGTATACATTGACCTATTTAACATGTGTCTGTTAAGTGCCACTAGAAACCAGGTACAATTGTAAACTTGAGGATATTTTGTAATACAAAGGTGATCTCATATTTTGAGTTCCTGGGGAAGGGAGTCATATATCTAATAAATAATGGTAGTACATAAAGATAAATGAAAAGAAGCGTGCACAAGTTGTGGTATGCCTACATCCCTGACGGGGCTGAGTTGTATCTGACAAGAGCTTCTAATATAAATAGCAGAGAAGGTGTCTATCACATCTTAACAGGAAGGGAAAATATACATCCATGTGCCAGATGTGTTATGCCAAAATAAAGAAATTGATGTTATGGAAATGTCAATTTTTCACCCCTGTGCACTGCCTCAAATTTCTTCTTTCTTAGTTATTTTTCAACTACAAGGCCCACTTAGATTTTCTTGCTAAAGCCCTCCTAGCTCTCAAGTTAATTATTTTTCCAAATATGGGAGCTGGATTTGTGGTTCAGATTGATTTGCAAAATTGGCTAAAACATTGGAAATAGATTTCCAATTCCATTTTGCAATTACATGTATTTTATATCATATGTCAATATATCAAGAAATTTATTGATTGGAAGATACATTAGAGAACACTAAGAAAACTTTGTAATTTCAAGATTGACTATAAAATGGATTCCAATTCAGTTAGAGTAAAGGGTAGAAAATATCAAATTAGAATCTATGAAATGTAGAGTAACTAAATGTTCACAATTTAATAACGCTTTACAAGTACCCTGTGATGTAGCTAGTACTATTGTCTGCATTGCAGAGAGAAAGCCTAAGAGTCATTCAGTCCGCAAGTATGATATTTACTGAGCATCCAACTGATGCTAGGTTTAATGCCAAGTCTTCAGCCTGCCACAGAAAAAAAAACAAATATTGTCTCTTCTTGTGGATATGTGAAGTGTTTTTAACTGGCTAAACCCACAGACCTTATTAAAACTATATCAGACATTTAGAGGTCACTTGTACGCTCAACCAACCCAACCCAGAACCAGTCTACCAAATTAGACAGCCTCCTGAAAAAGATAATAATTTAAAAATACTAATTCAGATGTAAAACATACAGCAGAGAAAAACAAACTAAATAATATATGCATTTCTATTTCTTTCTTTAAAAAAACATACATGTTAATTGTTTCCTGCATACCAGTTTCATTTTTAAACCTTTCCTCTGACCATAGGAGCTGATGCTGTGGAAGCTCAGTGTAAAAGATTTGAAGTGAGAGCCAGTGAAGATGGCAGGGTGCTGTTTTCTGCAGATGAAGATGAGATTACCATTGGGGCTGAAAAGCTGAAAGTTACAGGTACTGTAGATTGAGGTCTTGGAACACTGTTTACTTCTTGAAAGAATATGCAACTGCCCAAGAATCTACTTAATAAGATGCATGATTGCCAGGCCTAAAATGAAGTCTCACGTAATACCATGATGTCACAATATTTAGTTTTCAAATAGTCCTCACATGGAAGGCATTGGTTGAGGTTGCAGAAGAGAATGTCAATATTAGCATCCTTAATGATTTAAAAGTAAAGCTGTGTCTCTCGGGTGGAGGTAGGTGAAGGAAAGCAGTATGGGTGGGTCGTAGAAGAAAACATGGAATGCAAATACTGACAAAAGGTGACTGGAGGTGACAAATAAAATTTAGAGATATTAATCAAAAATAAAAGATATGTGAAAGAAGAACTAAAATGGAAATATCAACTTTAGAATTCAGTAGGAGAGAAAGGTTATAATATAATAAACTAAATCCATATTCTTTTCATCCTCAAAAGTATGTAAGTAAAGAAATAATGCTATACACATATTATTTAAGTCATTAAAGTCATTATTATAATATTAGGATCATTAAAGTAAACCACCAGCTGAAATTAAAAACAAAACAAACAAAAA
>RJWJ010012293.1:0-42049 GCA_004363605.1 Indri indri
TACTGACAGATTGACTAAAAGACAGATGGATGGAGGACAGAGGAAATAAGAGGGCAAGAGATCTCCAGAGAAAGAGGACCATTCATTCAGGTGTTCAATTCAACATTTATTTACTGAGCACCTATTAAGTGTCAAGTACTCTTTGGTTTAAGTCCTGGTTATGATCAGTGAATCCTGGTTATGAATCAGTCCTGGTGACTTTACCCAGGGATAAAACTATGGCAAATGTGAGTTTATTCCTTTCCCTTTCACACATACTCATGGGGGCCTCTTTCATGCACCCATGTGCCCGCATTCCAAAGGAAGCATGATTTCCAAAAGAAGTGTGATTCCCAATGGAATCAGGTGAAGAGAAAAAGGGACAGATGGAAGAGTGCTGCTCCATGGGACAGGCCTCCATCTCAGATCCCACAGCCTGCTGGGGGCCAAGGCTGTCCAGAGTAACCTCTCTACATATGGTGGAACATGGGGGAGGGGTGTAGACAGTGAGAGAGGGGAGAGGGGTACTCAGCTCTAGAAGCCACTCAGCACAGACTGGAGCCCAGACATCTCTGTACCCCCTGAACTGGACTTACTAGACTCAGAATAAAGGTATATCTTTGTCTTCCTCTCTCCCCTTTCCAACATACAGGCATGATGCCATTTGTGTTTCCCAACAGAGCTAGTCACAGTCGCTCACCTGGATCTTTAAAACACTGACTGGACTCAAGAAGAAGACTGCCATGTTGTGTTGTGTAGTCACCAAGCTCTATTTCCCTTTCCTCCTGCATACACAAGACTACATTTCCCAGTCTCCTTTGCAGTTAGGTGGAGCCATATGACCAGGTTCTAGCCAAGGAGTACTACTATAGTGGTATTAGTAGTATTCTCCACACCAGTAATTTTGCCACCCATAAAAATTGCAGATATTTTTTATATAGCATGTTAAATTGTTGCAGAAACATCAAAAGGTTATTTACACTGAATACATTTTGAAATTGCACTGTTCATCCCATTGTTATATTTTACTTGTTATTTTATTATCATATCAGGAGTTTATTCAATTGTTTTCTCACAAGTAATATATCAGAAAATTTTTAAATTATTTTGATACTCAATATAATTGGTTTCTTTTGTCGTCCTGTAAATTTGATTTTATGCACTTAAAATTCTTTATTCTTAAGTGTTCATAGGCTTCACTAGTCTGCCCATGGGGATCCATGGCACAAAAAAAGATAAGAACTCCTCCTCTAGAGAATGATGGAGCTCCTGGTTCCTGAATGACTGTATGGAACAAAGTGCCCCCCCCACTACCACACACTGATCCATCATTTGGCCCAGGTCCACACAGAGTATGTATGTTCAAGGAAAATGTATCATGCAAGGGGGAAAAAAAATACTAGTGTTTTCCCACACCGGGGTCTCAATTTCCCTTCTCCAAAACTATTTCTGCCCAGTCTGGATTTCCAAGAAATGCATATTGTCCTCTAGGTCTCTGTAGTTTTGGTAGCCAGACAAGACTAGAAGTCACGAAGGGGTTAAAAACAGGTTGTGTCCTCTCCAAGCAGGGTGAAGGATACCTTCTCCTGGGTCCCAGGCTGAGTCAGCCTCTTTGTCCCACACCCTTGAAAGCCACTCCTTCTGCCCACCCCCTCCCTCTCATCCCCGCCCCCAATTAGCACTTGGAGCTTCTGTCCCTGTGCTGGGAGCACTCATCTCTGCGCAGCTCTAGAGAGCAAGGCCTGCTCCCTGGACAGCTGCTGCACCACAGTGGTGGGGCGGTGGTGGGGAGGCAGCTCTCTGGCCCCTTCCTTCAGCCCAAGCTTCTTTAGTCTGGAGAATGGAGATGCACTGAGCTTGAGTAACCCCTCCTCTCCCTTCAGGTTATCTTGCAACACTGGGGCTCAGGTGTCCCTAGCCCCTGCCCTGGATACAGCCACTCCCACTTCCTCTTCCCCACCGCAGGAGCCACCAGAGATCATTACTGCTCTATTAAGGGTCATTCTTCTGGAAAACATTAACTCCACTTGTCTTTGGGCAAAGCAACACACTTTTGGAGCCCTTCTACACAGCCACGCATGCACCAGGCCTTGTGCTGTGTGCTGCGAACAAAGATGCGTTGGATTCAGCTCCTGCCCTCAAGGAGCTCCCAGTCTGGTAGAGGAAGAGTGGAGCAGTAAGCAGAAAATAATACATCACGGGAAGTTCTTGAAAAGCAATAAAAGGTTAGGAGCCCAGCTGACAGGATCTAACCCCAGGCTAAGGGGAAGGGGAGATGGTGGTGAAGCTTGAGGGGGTGGACGATGACGCCTGAGTAGGGAGTGAACCAGGTGGAAGGGTAGAGAAGGAACAATCAGAACCATGAACCATGGAATCACTGTCTCTTGGCTCATTAAAAGTAGACTCATAGCTCCTAGAATTATTCTTTTAATTGACAACTATTTACTGTGCCAGACACCATGCTGGGTAAAGAGATCTCAGACTGAATAGATCTCATACCCCAAAGCCAGCCTGGCTTCCACACCCTGCTCTTGAGAGGCAGACTGCCTCTTCCCGAACCAAGGACCCAGGGAGAGAAAAAGGAGGTTGAAGATGCTGCTCTCAGTGTCAGCATAAAGGTGAATCCTTCCTGGTGGTATTCATAAAATTGGACACTCCGGGACAGACAATACACACTGAGAGGGGATCTTGCCTCCCTATGGCTGCAGTGGCTGGCAAGCGGTCAGAGCTCCGTTGACTGAAGTCAGAGTCAAACAGGATGGAGTTTGGAATGACTACCTGACTCTCCTGAGCAGGTTCCAGCCTACCAGAGCTGGGACGTGAATCCTCCTCTCAGTTACATCCTTCGGCTACTCTCTCTCAAAGTCCCAGGTGTTCTTTCTGCAGAGCCCATATTACAGCTTTAATTCCATATGCATTGGTGTGTTTTTTCCTCTCCTCCACTAGGTTGTCACCATCCTGAGGACAAGAACCACATCTATTTTGTTCATCACTATATCCTCAGTATAGTGCCCAGGACCAGGCACAAAATGTTTAATAAGAAACTGTTGAAATGAATTGAGACTGATGGCAGATATGGAAGGACAGTCCAGCAGATGAGGGCAGCCTGGTGATGAGCTCGTTTCATTTTAGAGAGGAAGAATGGGCCCAAGAGAGGACGGACTGGTGCAAAAATAAAACTGCCTATGTATAGGGCAAGGATGGGGGTGCGGTGAGGGCTGGCCCTGGGGCCAAGAACACAGACACAGAAAGGTACTCACAGTCCTGGCCCCCACCACCCCTGCAAGATGCCCCAGCCTCCATAGTATCAGGTCTCTTGACCCCACACTCAGCCACCTTCTTGAAGTTGTAAACTCCTTGTCCCAGAGTTGCAGGGTACACCCAGCCACAGCAACCTTCTCTCCAACCAGATGTCCCAGAACTGCCCCAAAGGGCCAGAGAGGAGAGAAACGAAGCAGCTACCAGTTTGGGGGTGGGGTGGGGCAGCCTTGCTTCTGTGGGAGAGTTTCAGGGACCTACAACAAGGCCTGTACAGCCTTAGCACCTAATCTGTGCAGGGTAAGCCTCGAGAAGGAGAGCACACAGCCAATCCGGGTAGTCCAAGCACGCCCCTGTTAGCACAGGATCTGCCCCGGTCAGTTTAGGGTCATCCGTGTTAGCACAGGGTCAGGCCCACTCAGAGCAGGGTCACCCTCGTTGGCATAGTGTCATCCCTTGTTAACGCGAGGTCGTCCTGCTCTGGAGCAAGATCGTCCTAATGTGCAGAGTCAGCCTGGGAGGGGCGGGGTCACCTCGGTTAGCGCAGGGTCATCTCTGTTAGCTCAGGGTAAGCTCCCGGTACTTTGGGACCAGCGGCGCCCCCAAGTGGCTGGGCCCCGCCGGCGCTCAGGATCCGGAGCACCGGAGGGTTTCAGGAACCTTGGTCCCGAGCTCTCCACCCTCGCTCCTCTCCACCTGGGCAGCGAGCCTTGCCGACTCAGGTCCCAGGCCGCGCCCCTCAGGAACTGCTGCTGCTTCCGAATAGCCTTTGCACGCATCTTCGAGACGCTGTTCGCAGAATGCAATTTGGGTGCTCGAGCGCGTCTGAGACCCAGAATCCGAAATCGTAAGCAGAGAGGAGACATTCAACGAGAAAACCCAGTCCCAGCTCCAGGGGGAGCGACGACAGAGCCCGTTCCTCCGCATTCCCCTCGGGTCTCAGTCCGCCGACACCCACTCTGCCGACTTGTCTCTGAGAGCTCTGGTCCTGCCCCCCAGCTTAAAGTACTTCCAGCTACAGCCCCACAAAATCTGAAGGTCTCTAGTTTGGCCGGGATGGGGATATTTAGGGAGGAAGCAGAGCCACCGCCCCCTCCCCACCCAGGCTTTGGGAATGTTCTGCCCCCTCCCCGCCCCCCACCCCAGGCAGGGTCCAGCTCCCCGGTTCCCTCCCGTGAGACGCCCCGCCTCTCCCGCTTCCCAACACTCACCTCCCGGCAGGGCTTGGGGTGGGGGTAGTCAGAGTGAACAGAGACAGGAGTAAAGGGAGCTAGGGAGAGAGAGCTAGGCTCTCTTTCACATTTTGTGCCACCCTAGACCAGTGCCACCGCAGACACAACGGGAAGGGCTGCGAGCTCTGCCGGCTTCGCGGCAGCAACTCACTTTCACCCTAATCCTCATTCCGCCTCCTCTGCAAAGGAGACAGGTTCATGCAGAACCGGGGACCCGGGCGTTCACAGACGCTTGGCCACCGCTCTGCAGCCCTGCCAAGGAAGGAGAAACCCCACGGTCCCATGTGGAAGCTCCTTGGATCCAGAAAGTCAGTGGGCCAAGCTCCTGGATACGCAGACTGCCCGTGGAAGCCCTGAGGCAGCTGCCAGAGCTGTCTCTGGAGTCCAGCGCTGTCCCATCCAGCACCCTTGCCGCGGAGGGGCAGCTGAGGAAGGAGCTGGGAGGCGGTCACTGACCTCAGATGCAGGAAGTGAGTCCAGGCTAACTTATTGCAGCTCCATTTCTGAGACAGAAAAATGGAGGGCTACTGGGGTGGGGGGAGGGAAAGTACTGGCCCAAGGCCACAGAGAGTCAGCACCCAGGCTAGAATCAGGAATCTTCTCACCTCCTTCCCCTTCTCTACTCCCAACATTAGATAGTCATCTTCAGAGACGGTCCTAAGATGAAGATCCAGGAGGAGGGAAAAGAGGCACCAAATCCAGGGGTAACTTCCAGGGGTAAGTGTAATTCAGAATTTCTAATGCGCGTGCACACACACACACACACACACTCCTACCCTCTTCTCCAAGTAGGTTGCCGGTGCTGCACCTCTGTGCTGCCTGGGGCTGGGGGGAAAATTTGGCCGCCTCCCCCAGTCCAGGAACCCTAGGCAGAGTGAAGCACCAGACACTCTTGCTAAGTACACTCCACGTCCCTCCTGCTGCTGGCACCTCCCTCACCTATTGTGTGCCATCCCATGCCTGGATTTCTATTTTACACCCCGTCCTGCCTCTGCGAAGGAAGGGGAATTCAGAAGAGGCATTCACAGCACAGATGACATTTGAAATTTCCTGAGAATACAAGAGGAGATGTTGGATTTTGAGTTTCTTCAAAATACCTAGACCTTAACAGATACAAAATTACAGCTAGATATGAGGCATCAGTTCTAGCATTCTGCAGCATTGTGAGGTAAATATGTTAACAATAATTTATTGTATATTTTCAAAAATCTAGAAGAGAGGATTTTGAATATTCACAACACAAAGAAATGAGATAAATGTTTGATGTGCTAGATATGCTAATTACCCAGATTTTGTCGTTACGTATTGTATACATGTATCAAAATATCACCCTGTATCCCATAAATGTGTACAATTATTACATGTGACTAAAAATAAAAGGAAAAAAATCTAGACCAGTGCCTTAATTGTCAATGGAAGAAAGGCTGCAGGGTCCAACCTTACCTCCAGGATGCTGCTGAGCAACTCTGGGCAAACTTCACCCCTCACCCCTCTCTAGACCTGTTTCTCAAATGATGTCAGCCTTGGATACCCTGCAGGCTCCAGTGTTGCAGGCTCTGCAGTCTGCACCTGCCCCCTCCCTGTAGGAGGACAGTTTTCTGGAAATGGAAAGGAAGGCTCCGAACCCACATAGGAACAAGCCAAGTCCCTCTGTGCAGACTGGAAGGGGGTGGGGTTAGCAGCACCAGGCCAGAGAGCAGGTCTGAGGCCAGATAATGGAGACTTCACTACTCTGGAACAAACTAGATCCTGAGCCCAGAGCAGGCTGCAAGGGCTGGACATGGTGGGATAGGTAAGAAGTGGGAGGCTTGGGAGGAGATCAGCCTTCTCCACTGCTGGTCAAGTCACTGCAGCCCTCAGAACCTTCGCTTCATCCTCAGTGTTCCCAGCCTTGTCTACAGCTGGGAGGGAAGTTGGAAAAAGATGGAGAGGTTCCAGGACAAAAGGAGACTCTGGGAATTCAGGCCCTTTTCCTCCCTACTCCTTCAGGAACCCATTCCTAACCCGTCCACCCCAATCATCTCCACCCTCATCCCTCCAGCCTCCACCCAAGCCACCCAAGGAGACTCACCACACTCACGGACTCACACCAATACAGTCACAAATATACATTAGCACAAAAAGCCATTCACAAATACTCGCCCATAAGCAGTCTTCTGACATATCTATCCATCCCTTCTCACACACAAACAAGAACACAGTCACAGACCTCTGTGATACCTGGAGCCATCATCATAAAGTTGAAATTTATGTCCTTAACCCTAAAAACACCAAACTTAACTTTTTACCTCAAATACGGTGATAATCAATTGTTTTGCCATTCCTTGGGTTCTCTACTACAAGTTAGACTGCTTGTAATGACTCTGGGCAGATATTCACTGCTTGTACCTCCAGGATAATACCCAGCACACAGTAGGTGCTCAATAAATATTTGGAAAAAAAGAAAGGAAGGAAGGAGCCAGACAGGAAAGAGATCTCCGAGGTTGGAGGCAAATTAATTCGCCTGTGTTTAATCCTTACCAGGTAACTCATCAGACAGGAGAACTCTTCCTGGTCACCAAGTGAGCCCTAACGCTGGCCTCACACTTTTTAGATGGTCAGCAGAGGGCCTGAGGGACCGAGGTGCGGGGTACTCAATCAGAGGCCAGAGAGGCCGCCTGATGCATCGGAACCCTGAAGCAGCTTCGCAGACCGTCTGCCCTCTCAGTGCCACATCGAAGACCCATGGGTTTGCAAACGGACACTCAAACGATCCTCGAGCCTCCCTCTGGCATGGGCCTCCACAAAGCGTAGCTGGCTGGGGAGGGGAGGACCTAGTGAACTCGGGGCAAAGCTGGCCCACCGCGTTGTCAACCCTCGAATGCACATCTCCGTATCAGTAGTACGGGTCCTGGGCTCCTATTCCCAGCTCCGCAACTGATCCGCTCTGTGACCTCCGCCTGGTCCTCAGGACCTTCTAGCTCCTGTCGTCTGGGTCTGAGGCTAATTTAAGAAGTAGCCTCATTAGCTACCCTCTTTGACTGGGGTGACTCAAGGGGAATCGAGACCCATCTCAAAATGATTGGGACATATGCATGTAGCTCAGAAGTTGAGACACGAACCCAAAAGGGCCAGGAGAAGAGGCGGCCAGGAGGGGAAGGTAGGTGGCAGTGGGGGTAGAAAAGTGAACTTTCCACACCCAGCGGGGACCCAGACATTTGCATCTGAACGGGATGGGGCATTTAAGCCTAGGAGTCCCCAGCTGCCCGGACACCTGCTGGGAGAGGGGGCGCAAAGCGCGGGTCCTATGTAAGCTGCAGAAAATTAACGTGAACAATAAAGTCCACTCCGGTATCCTCAGCGGTCCCCCCACTCTTCACAACCACACACGTAGTTTGTCAGTGTCTACACAATAACTTCAAATACGCTTTTTAGGTCCACAGTGATTTTTAGGAATTGAAGTGACAGATTTTAATTTTTTGTTCTCCCAATAATTCGCCCTTTCCAGTCTTAAGATCCATGCAACCGCAATTCCAAAGATACTTGCGTATACAGAAATGCCCCAGAGGTGAAGACAGCCTGAGGCAATTTTCCAACATCTGGGTAAGCAAGCTCAGACCTCCAAGGCCTCGGCTTCGCGAGGCGAACTGCACCGGATCCTTGTAGCGGCAGCTGAGCGCACCCTCCCAAGCCAAGCGCTCATGCCGGGTGTGATGCGCACCCCTCGGGAGATGCGTATGTCCAAATAACCGTGCGGGGGATGGGGGGGCGGTAAAGGCCGGGACTCTATTACCCTCTCCAGGACGACGAAATTTCGGCGCCTAGGCTGGCGTGCCGAGAGGAAAGCACCCGGCGGACACCCCCGCCCCAGGGAGAAATACAAAATCGCAGACAGCAAGCGACTTCCGCTCGGAGTCCGCGTGGAGCGAAAAGATAGCGCTCCGCAGCGACCCGGACTCAAGGCCGCGAGCGCAGGGAGGGTCGGAAACAACCCAGAGGGTGTCAGCCCGGAGTCCAGCAGCGGGTCGCCGGGGAGGAAACTGCCTTCCTTTCCAGGCAGTGGGAAGCCTCCGGGTCTTCGAGCGGCCGCAGCCTTGGGAGGCCGCGCTGGCTCCGCTGCGGAAGGAGGCGGTGCCCGCTCCTGCCCGAGCCGCGCTGCGCCGCGCCCACCAGCCCGCGGAAAAATTCGTTCCCGAAACTCGAGCTGGGAACCTCTGTCCTCCCTACAGATTTCTCTGTTGGTACGTGTCTATGCCGACCTTAAAGAACAGAATAATTCCGCTCCAAAAATCCAATCAACACTTGTTTTGCTTTCAAATATCCTGATAGACGAAAAGCTTAGGAGGCTGAATTATCCTGTCCGACCGCTGCCCACCTTTAGTTCTTTTTCGACGTTTCTCCCGAAACCTCAGAGCACCAGCCCCAGGGACAAATGTAGGCTGGGTCTCATAATTCCGATTGGTCCTCCTGGACGCCTCCCCAGGCCCCAGCCTAAACAACCTTTTGAATCACGAATCCGAATAATTTAGGCGCAAACCCAAACTCGCCTCGCTTCTCTTTGGCGGGATGCACACGATTCGAAGTAAAGTCCGAATTCGGTCCGTAAAGACTCTAGGAGAACTGCCTCCTCCCACCTCCCCCTAAGCACGAAACCTTACGAGGCACGCTCCACACTCAAAATCTTTTCTCCCTTTCTCTTTCAGGATCCCTCGTTCAAACAGCATCGGCGCCTTTATTCGCCTGACCCTGTGCGCAGGAAAACCCGCCTGGTCGTTCATTGTCTGGTCCGAGACTGCCCCCCGCCCCCGCCCCAATCAGTGTCACAAAACGCCCCTTTCAACAGATTCCAAACCCTCTTCACCCGGGCTCACCGAGCCTTCAACTTCATTAAGTGCGCGCTACGGCGGCTCTGGAGGAGGCGAAGTTTAAATAAACCAGAGCGGAGAGGGAGGAGTGGTGGGCCTGGGGGTAGGGGGGTTCCTATTTGAAGGGGGGAGAAAGAAGTGTTTTTGAAAAGGGGAAAAAAGTCATCAGGGGAAAAGCGCTTTGTAACCACGAAGACGCGCCCGCTGTGGCGAGAACAAATTGGATATGGAGGGGAAGTGTCCGCCCCCACCTCAACTCGGGCTCCTGGGTGGTCCGGGGAGCCCCTGGAGAAAGAAAGAAAGATGCGGAGGAATAAGCGGTGAAAAGAATTAACCGCTTTAATTGGGCTGCCAGAGAGAAGTGCGGGAGAGGCTCACCGATGTGCTTCGATCACCCAAACCAAATACCCTTCAATAAAATAAAACGTCTGCTCTTAACCGCGGCCGAAAAACGTATGTCAAAGTTTGAGAATCGTGGCTGTTCTTCACAGCCGTAGAAAGTAAATCTGCAAGATGGGGGAAATTCTGCCCGGAAAGACCCCTCCCCTTCCTTGTGGCCTCTGGCCTCCCGGCGCCGGATGAAAAGGAATGAAATTGAACGAAATTGAACGAAATGAAGTGAAATTGACCAGTGAAATTCACCAATTTTCTTCCCCTTTAAACTGCCCGCTCTCAGCAGCTCTCTCTGAACCCCAGGCCGATTTCTTACCATTTTTTCCTCACCTCCGAGAGATGAAGGTGTGCCCTGAATATTTTCTTATTGTCACCGATTGTTGTTGCCTAAGGGGAAGCAGCACCTCAGCTACCTCCACCGGAACAGCAGGGAAGCCGCAGGAGCTGAGCCGCTCCAGCTGGGAGAGCCAGTTTCTCCTCCCAGGAGGCCAGTCCCCTAAGTGAGTCTCCTTAAATTGAACATCCACCCTATGCACCCGCAGGTTGGGAGGGAGCCACGCATTGAGCCCCTCCAGTCTAGAGAAAGGGAAAAGAATAGCCAGGCGGAGTACTCTACCATACAAGTACTGCAAGTCCCTCATCCTTCTCATTGCAATTCAGCTTCCAGATGGGCCCTTCCCAGCCCCTAACTAGTTCCCCACGAAGACAACCTAAAGGAGTCCTGAATTCCAAACACCCCCTTTCACCCCCACCTTCAGCATCTGGAGCCTCCAGGTCTCCCTTGACAATTCCCTTTCTGGGTATTTTTCAAGGCCAATTGGGCATCAGTGGCTTCTTTCTGGCCCAGGTCCTCAGCCATGATTATATGGGGCCCAGGTCTGGCCTTTTTGACCCACTGGGAAACTGTGGTCTGAGTCATAGGTCTGGGGCCTCAAGATCCCTAAAAGCCCTCATAATAGCACATCTCACTCTTTTTCCCCAGTGCTCTTATTTCTAACTTTTCCTGATACAGACCCTCCGACACACATAGATACCAAGCAATATGTTCAGATAAATTCACACACGCACACACACACACACACACACACACACATTCACAAAGACACATGAAGGAAACCAGAAGGATCTACTGCTCCTATAAATAGCAGTTATGGAAGTATCACATCTATCTGTACACCATCAGATATGAATTCTAGCTGACTTAATTTTCTCCCTTCTACAAAAGAAAAACCACTTGATAAATCTTTTATTTAAAGCTCCAACCTAATATCTGGAAGTGATATATTCACGGTAAATGAGATTGGGTAGCTACAAAGAACTTTGCTGAAAGCATACACACACATGCGCGCACACACACACACACACACACACACACACACACAGGGTCACAGTCACCCTTCCTCAAGTGAAAAGAAATGAAATCAAACTCAGCAATGGAAGTCAACAAAGCAGCCAGCCAGAGACCATTATCCCTGTTTCAGCAGACATTTCTCCCTTTTCACTGTTGAACCTAACCTTACTTCTGAGCCATTTGATAAAATGATGGAAAGGTGTCCCACTGCATTCGACCTTCCTCCACTCCCACAGTCCCTCAACAAGGTGGAGGAGAGGGGTGCCTCACCTCTGGCAGAGGGGCTGCGTTTACCAACATACACTTTGAGGCTCCTCTCTCCTCCACTGCTGAAGAGGGTGAGAGACCTGGGGGTCCCAACACCTTTCCCACCCCCACTCTCGTGTATTCTTCTGATCCCCTTTCTATAGGGGCCTCTGTCCTCTACCTCCTCCTGCGTTTCTACTATTTCTAGCTGCGGGGATCCTAGCTGAAAAGGCCCGTATGGCCCAACCCTCTCAAGTTCTCTCTGCCCACTCCTCTCAAGTTCTTTGCATCAGGGGCTCTGACCTGCCTTCTTCCTTCTGTCTCCCTGTCACTTCATCTCCCAACCCTTGCCCTCAACATGTGTCTGTCTTCTGTGAAGGCTGGACTGCTTCTTCCTACACCTCCATGTTTCTCCTCTCCTATGATCTTACTGGAATGTACAGAGAACAGAGCTAAGCAACCAACTTTCCTTCACCCAAAGCATCACCTCTCACCCAACACCCCTGCACATCTGGCCAGTGGGAGTCCCAGACACAAGCAGAGAGCTGGGAGGCTCGATGGGCTTATGGAAGGCTCCAACCAGACCAATGGATTTAGACTCAGGCAGTAGCTTCTGGCTATGAGCCTGGCTCAAGGGATGGGAAGTTTTACCCTACCAGAGTGAAACCCCACTGACTCTCCTTTAGCTCATAGTACACTGCTAACCCTCTCAGGCTTCAGGAAAGAAAGGTTTCACAGTCCTCAATTCAAGCCTTTCACTCTGACCATCACATGTGGGAAGAGCAGAGGGGGTTCCAAAGGCCCTATGGTGGCCAAGGAGAAACCCCTGTCCTCCTAGAGACAGAGAGACAGTGAATGAGAATCACAAACACACGTGAACACAATGTTCACAGACACGCACAGAAATAAAAACAAAGATATTCTGAAATACAATTCATAAAAAAGACAAAAAGCAAGGATACGTGCTGACCCAAACACAAAAACAAATCACAAGCTTCATAAAAGCCCAGCACACAGAGTATGCATTGAGACATATTCAACTCAGATGGTACCTAGTGGGTATAGTGTTCGTGAGCACTTAGCACCCAGCTCTGTCCAGGCCATGCTAACGTCTTAACTAGAAGGAGATGAGAATCCTCAGGTGCATTTAAAACACAACATGTCTGTCCGGAACTCCAGGCAAAAACCCTAGGACCAGAGTGAAAACGAAAGTGCTAGAGGGATCACAGACTTCCCAGAGACCTGGCCTCATCAACAGCCCAAGGCCAAAACCGAAGTGCCCCCTGTATCCTATAAGCCCAAGCCCTCCTCGGCCTGCCTGGGCTACCTAGGGGCCTTTCCTCACCACCCTCTGCTGGGGAGCTAGGGGTCTTCTGAGAGCCCCAAAAGGGACAAGGGAGTGCAGGCAAGCAGACAGAGCTGGTGACTGCTGAAGTTCACATACATTTATTCAATTGACACCAAGGGGCAGTGGGGGGAGACAGATTTTGTTTCTTTTCTTCCACACAAACCATTAGATGATTTCACAGAGTCTCCCCACAGTGGAGAAATCTAAATGAACACACACCCAGTGGACAGAGAACGCAGAGAGCCGCCCGCTGTACAGATATTTACACATAATTACAGGAACCCCTGCCACAGGGCATGCCCTCACCCACCCCACTCCCACCTCTCCAGTCCCTGGCCCGACCCTTCTCTCCCACCCAACCTCATCGCCTTTAGCTACAATAAATATCGCAGGGCCTGGGACAGAGGAGAACGCTGAGAGGGCTGCTGGCCCTGGATGGCTGGACCCAGCCGGCCACGGGAAAGGGGAAAAGTTCCTTTAAAAGCACCCAAACACAAAAGAGAAAGGGTTTTCCTCAGTGGAGTGGGATCCAGGGTTTCTGCAGGAATTGTGAAGACCCCTTGCTTCACCTCTCCTTTCAGCTCCGCCTGTGTAGACACCGGTTTAGGCTTCAGAGGGAACGAACTTCCTTGAAGAACAGCAAAAAAGAAAAAGAAAAAAAAAAGTTGAATTTTTCTTTTAAGCACAAAGCGGAGAATAGATGTCTTTAAATTATAATATTGGACAAGCTGGGTCTCAAAGTTGGGGAAGGACGTGAGGGGGAGAGGCAGAAAAAGACACCTCTCAGCACAGTTGGTGTTTCTGGCGAAATCAGCAGGGCCTGGGCAGGCATCTCTCTGGGAATGCATGCTTCCGGGGCTGCGGAGAGATACAGAGACAGGGAAAAAACGAAGGCTCCCCGCTCCCTCTTTTACTGCTCAAACTGGGTTGGGATCTTGGCTTGCGACCTCTTCACGCGTAGACCTGGGCCTCGCCCTGAGCGATAGAGCCCGCTTCGTCCCAACTATCGGCGAGATTCCGAGCGTGAAGCCTGAAGAACCAAGTCACGCGCGCCGGTCCAAGGTCTGCAGACACTTCATAAATAGACTCCCTGAGTTCCGCTGGGTCCGCAGGAGCTCTGGGGAGAGGCTGAGTGCGGGCCTAACCGGCCCTGAGCCCGCTGTGGTCAGAAGTGGCAGCCACTGAGGCCGGCGACTTTGCTGGCAAAAGGGGACCCTGACGACAGGAGCGCATCACCGGGGTGCGACAGGCGAATGTGGCCGGCTACTGGAGCCAGGGCCGGGGCAGTCAGCATGGCCAAGACCTGGGCTTGACCCCCAGGACCAGCGGCTGCCGCGAACGGCGGTCCCGGGGAGCCCTCGCCACCGCCCGGGGTTGCTGCCCCGCCGCCACCGTGGCCCATAATGTGGTCTATAGAGAAGGAAGGCCTCTGCCCTGCCCCGGCGCCCCCGCCGCCTGCACCACTGCCCGCGTCCGTCTTGAGGCCCTGGCGCAGAAGTGCAGTGGACAGACTGGCCGCGGTGCCAGCCGCAGGAGGGCTCAGGGACGCGGGGTAGAAGGTTTTGGCGCAGCCCAGCTCTGCGCCCAGGAAGGCTGGCAGGCCCGCGGAGCCCGGGCCCGACCCTGGGGCAGGCGCAGGGGCTGGAGCCGATGCTGCGCCCGCGAACACCGAGGCCGTCGGAGGTCCGGCTGGAGGTGCAGCAGCGCGGCCTGGAGGAACCGACAGCTGGCAAGGGGCAGCGGCGGCTGCAGCGGCGAAAGCGAAGGCGTGCGGGTGTGGATGCGGATGCGGGGCTGGCCCCGGCGGGGGCGCGCCGTAGGCCGGGAGCGCCAGCCCGTAGCCGTAGCCGTAGGCTCCGTAAGCAGCGAAGCCGGGCAGGAAGGCGCCGGGGTCCCCCGCCGCCGCGGCCCCGCCACGCAACAACAACTCTGGGTGCGGGTGCGGGTGTGGATGGGGCGGCGGTAGCGGCTGCCGCTTGAAGCGCTTGCGGCGCCGCAGGAAGCTGCCGTTGTCGAACATGTCGGCCGACTCCGGGTCGAGCGTCCAGTAGTTGCCCTTGCCCGGGTTGCCCGGCTCACGGGGGATCTTGACGAAGCAGTCGTTGAGCGAGAGGTTGTGGCGGATGCTGTTCTGCCAGGCGGGGAACTTCTCCCGGTAGTAGGGGAAGCGGCCGCTGATGAACTCACAGATCTCGCTCAGCGTCAGGCGCTTCTTAGGGCTCTGCAGGATGGCCATGGTGATGAGCGCGATGTATGAGTAGGGCGGCTTCACTAGCGGGCTCCGCGTCGCCGCGCCCCCCGACGGCGGTCCCGGCCCGGGCCCCGCCGCGCCTCGGGCTGCCGCCGCGCCTGGCCCTGGGCTTCCCGCGGCAGCCGCCGCCCCCCGGGGCGCTAGAGCGCTGGGCTCGCCCTCCGAGCAGCCACCCGACTCCTCCTCGTCCTCTGCTACGTCTGCCTCGGCTTCCTCCGGGGGAGGCTCGTGGCCGTGGGGGAGCACGTCCCGGGGGGCTCGGGGCCCGGAGCGGGCTGGGAGCTCCCCCCCACCGCTGCCGCCGCCCACTACGTCTATGTCTGCGTCGGCCTCGGACAGCGCGGCCGGGGAGCTCTCGGAGGACATGATCTCGCAGCAGCAGCTGCCCAGGGTCATGGTGCCGCCGCCGCTCTCCGGCTCCGCTCCGGCCGCGGCTCGGGCTCGGCCGCGCTGCCTCTGGGGCGAGTGTGTTTTGCGCGCGGGCGGGGAGGGGGCGGGGGACTGAGGCAGGCAGGGAGGGGTGTCCCCCAGCTCCGCAGCGCCCCCTGGTGGCCCAGCTCGGCCGCTCTCACCTCCCAGTGCGCACCCAACTGGAGGCTCCCTCCTGCCCCGGGAGCGCGAGCCGGGACCTGCACCAGGGCGCCGGCGGAAGGAGCTCGGGCCTCCCCTTATCCTGGCTGGTCTCGGCCCTCAGTCCCCTCCGGTGGGAGTGGTGGGGTTGGGGGATTAGTCCCTCCCGCCTAGCGGCTGCCTAAGGCGGAAGAGCCGAGGGCCTGGGGCGGAGCTCCCTGGGAGAGGTGGGGTGGGGCGGGGCGGGAGGAGGCGGGCGAAGTGGCTCGGCAGAGAGGACCGGCGGGAACAAACCGCCGCCGCCGCGGGAGACCGGCGAGGGTGGCTGGAGGCGGGTCCTCCTCTTCCCCGAGCTCCCGCAAACCCTCTGCTCCACGGAGCCGCCGCCTTCAGTGCGCTCAGCCCCTGGATGTCAGGCTTACGCGTTCGCCAGCCGGAGCCGGATAAGTGGCGACAGCCCCACTCGTCATCTCCCCAAGGCGGCTCCCGGGCCACCAAGGCCGAAGCGCAGTTGGAGGTCGAGCGGGAGCCTGGGACTCCAAGACCTACGCCGCCTGAGCGGGGCCAGCCGGGCCCCAAGGGGGAGATGCACCTGAGTGATCGCGAGGAGTAAACTTTGCACTCTCCGCCTCGGGCCTCGGAGAGGTGAGAGATTCTGACTGTGCCCTTCTCCCCTCCAAGGCCAGGGGCCGGCCACCCATCTCCTCGCTGGGAGACCCAGGGAGTGCGCGCCTGCTCGTGGTCTCCTCCCCAAGCTTCTCTGCAGCACTCCCGGGGCGCGGGCGGGTCCGTCGCTCCGAGTTTGCCTGTACTCCGACCTCTTTAATGTCTTGGTATCCATCTGTCTCGGCCTCTGTGACTCTGTATCTCTTATCCTCCGTGAATCTCTGTCTCCGTTTCCTGTGGAAACTGCATTCGTCTGGGTGTCTATTCCTGGGTCTGGGACTCCTTCGCTTAATTTCGTCTCTCCTCCACCCCTAGTCGCACTGAGGACAGCCCCCTTTCTGGCCGCCAGACTTGTAGGTCATACAGACAGGCAGCAGGATCCCTCTCCGCGCCCCGCTACCTCCCTCAGTGAACCCTGACCTCAGCCCCGGGCCAGGGCGCCTTTATCTCTCAGGATCGTGTGTAGGATTGGTCCTGTGCACTCTTTCTCGCCAACCCGGTTCCTGCCCATCCTGTCAGGACTTTCTCTCCTGGCCTCCCTCCAGGACACAGAAACGAGTAGCTTCCACATAGACTGGGCCCATTTCAGTCTCCGGGGGCGGAAGGGGAGATGGGCTCTGGACCCGGACAAAAACTGAGCGTTTGGCTGGGCTGCTGCCCCGACAGCGCCGCGCAGTGGCCAAGGCTCGGGCATTTGAGGCTGGAGTCCCAGCGGCGCTCCACTGTCACCACGCTGTGTGACCCTCATTAGGTAACTTCCCCTTCCGAACCTCAGTTTCCTGGTCTGCGTAGTACTTGACAGCAGGGATCCTAGAGTCAGGCTGCTGGGCTTCCAATCCTGGCTTCACTACTTACCAGCTCTGTAGCCTTGGGCAAATTTCTTAAACTCTTTGTGCCTCTGTTTCTGCCTCTGTTAAAATGAGATTAAAAACACGTACCCCCATGACTAATATGTAAGAGTAACCACATTCTAGGTTATTTATAAAGATGGTATTGAGAGCACTTTGCAGATTCTTGGAGCCCTGTTCTCTGAGAGAGAAAGAGGTTAGAGGCCATGAAGTCTCCCACCTGGATCTCAAGCCCTGGTCCAGCCCCTCCATCCCCACCCTCCACCCCCACCCTCACCCCCAATGGGTTACTGGTGCCATCTCCAGTCTCTATGGTCCCCTGTAGATAGTGCTGGGTGAAAGGGAATGCCCCAGAGGGCTATATCTCAGCAGGGCAGATGTCAGGGTGAATGAATTCTCTTTCATGTAACAGCAGCCTCTAATCTATGGATTAGAGGCATTAATCTAGCCTTAATCCACCTCTCCCTTTACACGGAGGGGGTTATAAAGGCCCAGAGAAGAGGAAAAGGACTCACCCAGGCTCCTACAAGATAGAGTAGGGCTGGGTGACAAGCAACCCTTGTCACAGAATCCTCACAATAGAGTTCTTCATCTTCCCAAGCTAAGAGCAGAAAGGAGTGTAAGACAGGTCTGGCTGCTTGTATCCTGTGAGAGCAAATCCCCTGGGCCCCCTCTGGGACCTCTGACACAGGGAATCCATCTAATGCACTGCATAAACAGACTGTCCTCGGTAAAAAGAGAAGAGGTCCAGTCCTCAAACTATGGGACAGAGATTAGTGGCCCTGGAATTTGAATTTCCTGGGTGACAAGGCCCTCCAGAAGAAGAAGAAGAAAAAATCTTGGAAAGAAATTTCTTATTTGAGTCCAGATAAGTTGACATACTTAGGGTTGCTAGATTTAGCAGATTTATTTTATCTGGCAACCCTATTCATACCTCAAGCTTGCTATCTCACACTTCCAGGACCCCACTCCTGGATACTCCACACCACGGACCACACACCAACTCCAACCCAGCTCAGCTCTGTTAGTGTCTAGGTAAGTGGAGAGAAAAACAGTATTGGCATCATCCTTCTCCATTTCACCTTCTGACTGTCTTCATTTCTAAAATGGCAAGTGGGAGCCAGTAGCTTCCCTCCTTGCCAGCACTTTCCTGGTTCCCCAGGCTCCAGCCCCTGGCCCAGCCTCTGGATAAGACTGGTTGGGACATTTGCTGCCCAAATTCCCTGGTTCTAATGCTTCAGACAAGAAGCTCTACAGAGCAGCTGCAGCAGCCAGCCTGGGACTGCGCCTGGGCCTGCTGTACATTGGCTGCTAGTGAGATCCACCTTGGGGAAAGGGAGTACTCCCTCTTCTGCAGGGTGGGGATGGGGCACGATCTTAAGGAGTCATCCAGACCCTTCACACACGTACTTTCACAGGAATGGAAACTGAGGCCCAGGGGATCATATTACTTGTCAGGTTTTTGAGGAGCCCTAAATTGGGCTGGACCCAGGTGTCTGGGCTCCCAGCCCAGATCTTGTCTATTTATCCAAATAACTCTGCTTCCCTGACCAAGCTCCACTCTGGGGAGGGAGATTTCTGGTAGCCTCTCATCCCTGCCAAAGTTCTGTGCCAATTTCTTTTAAATAGCCTCAGGAGTAGGTGCACTGGGGGCTGGGAGAAGGGTGACCCCAAGATTCTGGATTCCTTTTGTTTCCTTCACATTTCCTGTGGCCCCTGCCTTTCTCACCCGCAGTCTCAGCCTCTTCACTGTCTTCCAGCAGTGTCTGCTGCCCCTCAGGAGTCCATCCTTTCTCTGAGAAAACCTGGGCACTTTCCCAGAAGCCTGGGATCCCCCATCCACACCTGCAGCAGCCTCCAAGCAGTGGAGGGCTACAGCCTCTTTGGGTCTTGGTTAGAATGTCTCTGGTCGTGCCGGCCTCCCTCATCTGCCTCACTGCCTGTCCACCTTCCTTGAGTAGCCCAGGACAACTGGGAGGAAGCGTTTGGGGGAGTGCCTGTTCGAGGTTTTCCACTCCAAAATGTTCGGATAACCGGGGAGAAGTTGTCGAGTGTAACGCGAAGTATATGCTGCTATCAGTGGTGTCGGGCCGTCTCTCCCTCCCTCTTATGGTCCCTGTAAACGAGCTGTTCTCCTTTCCTGGGGAAAAGGAGAGCCAGCCCTATGGCGATTGTGTGGCTATGATTTCGTCAATGGAGAAATTGGAGGAAAGCAGCACTGGCTAGAGGCGGAGTCTGTCCTGAGTCGCGGCACTGAACGACCGCGCGGGGCCTTTTGGTGGTTGAGCTCAGCAAGCGCGAGGGTCTTCCCCTCCAAACAGGTAGGCTGCAAAGACAGGCCTGAGCTGATCAGGGGGCACCATGCCCGCACACTTCTCTAATTTTATTCACAGAACTGGCCAGCCTCAAGGAAAGCGGTGAGGCTGGCGCTTCTGCCCCGGAAGGGGCTGCAGCTCTGGAGGGAGACGGTTGTCCGGCCTCCACTGGGACATTTCCCAACCCTTCTCCACCCGGATCTTTCCCTTCTCAAGGGCGATCGGATCCCTTGGCCCGAGAAGGGGGCCGGGTACTCCAGATCGTGTGACTAGCAGAGTCAGACCTCGGGTGGCTCAGCTCCTCAGGCACAGAAATGACAGGGAGTCCAGCGTCTGCGCCTTCTCCCCCCAACCCCCAAACCCACCTGACCACCCCAGGCGCTGGCGCAGGGCCCTGGCGCCTCTGCCATAGCCCGCACACCTCAGCATGAAAAAGTTCCAGAGTACAAATTTCATCTTCCTTTCCTTCTTTTACTCCTGGACCCAGTCCCCCCCAACCCCGTCCATCCCACTCCCAATGCGTAGTGAGGGGCTCTCCGAGCACCCCACGGCTGGAACACTGCGCAGCAGTTGAGACAGCGAGCTGTGGAGCCTGCCGACTCCCGTTCGTGGGAAGAGGGTCGCGGGCTCAGGAGAGGGTGAAAACGGCGCCGCTCAGAAACTGCCCGGCCTCGGACGCGGGCTCCGGGTCAGTTTAGTGGGGAACGCTTCTAGGTGTGTTGGAGCGGGTCTAAGTGTTTTCTTGTGGGTTCCTCTGTCCCCCGGGCCGAGGTTCTCTTTCTCTGTCCTCTTATGTGTCTGCCCACTGGGCGACAGTGGCTCTGTGTGGCGGAGTACGCCCCAGCGCTACAGGCGCCTGTCCTGCGTCCTCTTCTCCGGACCTCAAGCTATGTGTCCGCAGAGCCGGAGTGACCTGGGACTGCCCTGGAAGGCTCGCCGTCCAGGTCCACAACTTTTCCCCTGAGCCTGAAGCGCCGCGACCTGGGGATTGCAAACCCGCCCGGGGCCAGGCGGGGTGCGAGGGCGCGCGCCTGGGTCTGGGTCTGTGACTATGGCCGGGAGAAGGGGGAGTTCGTACAGGGATCGCGCCACGGGACAACCAGTCAGGCCGGAGCGACGGCCTCCTTCCTACCGATTACACTCGTCTGTCAGAGCAGCTGCACCTCTGGAACGAGACGCCCTTCTGGGGCCCTGAATTGGGGCGAGGCAGAGCAGGAGGGAAGGCGCATCGCTGTACCCACCCTCCCCGCCCCCATGCGCCCCTCTCCCCCAGACAAGCGATCGCTTTTAACCTTTCCGAGTCCCATACAGGGTAAATAGCGAGACCGCAAGTCCCCACGTAGGCGGGGAGATATTGTCGGGTCCCTGCGTCCTTCGCGGCGGGTGCAGAACCGCATAAACCTCGTAGAAGCAGAGCAAGGGGACGGGCTGGAGCTCTGGCCTCTCGGCGCGGACGCTAGTGATGGCTTCCTGGGGAACAGCGACCTCTGGAGGAACCTCGCAGCCACGCAAGGAGTCAGGAACTAGCTGACAAGGTCCAAGACCAAAGCACCCTTCCCCCCACCCCACTCCCATTCCGCCCCTTTGGCAAAGCCAACAGAGACTCCTAACCTCCGGACACCACTTCTTCCTCACGTTTGCTTCCCTTTCCAACCTGTACTCATGCTGCAATCCCTGCTCAAATCCTGCCTCCAGAAAGAAGCCCAACTCATCCTGCTCTGAGCCCCGCAGAAGCTAACGCCTGAACTTGACTGCAGCGCTCCCACACCACACTGCACAGCCGAGCTGCTTCCTGCCTCGCTCTTCTCCAAACAGACCATTAATTCTCTCCACTCACCCCTTGCATGGTCATTTATCCCAAAACTGGATTGTAGATTTTCAGAGCTCATCTCTCAGATGGGGAAATTGAAACCCAGAGAGGGCTGACTTGCCCAAGGTCACACGGCAAATGGGTAGCAGAGGTGGAACTAGAACCCTAGTATCTCCCCCCCAGTCCCTAGCCCTCTCCATCTCACCGGGATGGGGAGCAGGTAGTTTGGGAGAGAGCTCATTTCGATAGGTGTGGCCTAGGTGGGGGAGTTTTGGCATAGGAGGGGAGAAATGCAGGAGGGAACTGGGAGGGTGGTCGCTGCTCCTGGATGGGGTAGTAGGGAAGGCAGAGAGGGCAGAGCTGTGCTGAGAGGTCAGACCCTTCTTTCCCCCATCCTAGATCAAGCTACTTTGAAGGACTCCAAATGTCAGGGGTTGGCTGCATATCTTACATCAGCAGGTGGGCTGGGCTGGAGACTGGAAACAGACTCAACTCAGGCAAATACCACCCTCCTCCATCCAGCCTCCCTCAGCCCCCGAGGGAAGGAGAGGCTACAGAACAGCTCCTGCTAATACACACCCAGAGGGCACTGCTGAGACCTCAGATCTACAGAAAGAGGCCTTCTGGTGCTTGTAATTATAGAGTTAAAAGAGAAACGGGGAGGGTGATTTGCATGTAATTTGCATGAGGCCCCAGTGATATCTGCCCAGCAGCCTGGTTGCTTCACTTTCTAGGTATAGAATACTTGTCTGCACAGGACACCTGGCAGCCTGGCCCCTACCCCTTGTCCAGCCTCACCTCCAACTCCGGAATTCCACTCATACCTGATGTACTCTTTCTCACCTCTTCACCTTTGCACGTGGCTCACCCCTTCTGCCTGGCTCACTCCTCTTGATCCTTCTTGGTCCATTTTAACCATCAAGTTTATGAGATGCTTTCCCTGACAACACCCCACACTCACCAAACTGTGAGAGGCTCCCACCTCTATGTTCCTAAAGCCCTGAGCTCCCTCTGTTATGATACGTTTTCCAGTCTGTAGACTGTAGACTGTGAGCTCTTTGAGAAAAAAGAGGCATTATACTGCCTTCATCCATATCCTTCCTCCTCCACAAAATGGGGATAATAATTTTACCTACCTCATTGGGATGTGAGGATTAAATGAGATGAAGCGCTTAGCCCAGTGCCTGAAACTTTGAAAGAGCTCAGTAAAAGTTTCATTATCATTATCAATCACTCTACCTCCTGCCTGGCACAAAGCTTGACACACAGTAGGTGCTCAATTAATGTGAGATGTGGATACATGAATGAAAGAATGAATGGTATGACTTATCTCTACCTCTGTTTGGGATGCCCCAGAGAGGTAGCTTCGATCATTAATAGAAGTATGCATACTCTGAGAATAGAGGTTGCTTCTCCCCATCAGTCCCCATCCCTGAGAGGAGCACATGTCTCCCCATCCATAGAGTCTATCCATGGTTCCTGGCCACAGCAGTCATTGGATTTGTCTCTCGTGCTCTCTGCCTCAGTTTCCACCTTTTAAAATGGTTGTGACAAATCTAACCAGCTGCCAGAATCTTTCAGGGGCTTGTCATAGTTTGTAAGACAAAACTCAATCTCCTTGGTGTGATGAGCTGAACATGCTTATAGTTTGGGGGTATCCTAACTCTATGGAAGGAAACCTCCCCTCCTGTGTTCCATGTGGTCCTAATGTCCAATTTCTGTCCTCCTTGAATTTACCCTCCAGGAACAGACAGGCAACCAGCCGGATCAAAATATAGCATTGCAAGTCCAAGGCAGGAGCAAGTGACCCAAGCTGAGCCAATCACTCCTTCTACATGATTTGATATATGGACCCTGGGATTTGGGGATATATAGACTATGAGATTCTAGGATATATGGACTCTGGGGCTCTGGGAGGACTATTTCTTTTAGATCAGAATATAAGCACGTAGGTTTAGCTGCCAGAAGTGGTCTTTCCTGCCTGTAGAGAGTGCTGTTTAACATTGAAGCCCATGCACAGTGGGAAACAGCCACAGAGAGACAGAGCCTTAATAACAGTGTTTGAGTCCCTGGCCCCAGCTCTACCTGGAACCAGAACGCTTAGACTTTCCAGATATTCAGAAGAAAGAAAGAAATCTCCCCTTCTACTAAGCTAGGCTGAGTTGAATTTCACAAAAAGCAGAGTCCCAAAAGAAAAGGATCCTGGATCCCTGAGACTACTGAATTGCCATACCACCCTGAACTGCCTGCACACACTTTTACATGAAAAGGAAATAAATTTCAGTCTTGTTGAAGCCACTGATGTGGAATTGGTGGGGAGAGGTCAGCCTGTCACTCACAGCTAATTAATACAGGAAGGGATGGGAAAGTGTCCTATAGAGACAAAGGAAAGGTCTGGGGTAGTTACCCTTGGGAATAAAAGCTTAACACAGCCACCATCTCCAAATCCCTACAGAACTGATCTGAGGCAAAGAGACCAAGGCAAAAGAGTGCCAGAAAGTGGTAGAGAGACTCAGTTTCTATGACCTCGTGCAAGAAGGACATTCCAGCAGGGCTGTCCCTCAGATGTGATAGGTTACCTTAGAGGTAGTGTGCTCCCCGTCACTGGAAGTGCTTGAGTAGAGGCTGGGTAATTGCTGAGAAGGTATCTTGGAGGCATCAGGTGTAGCAGAAAGAGCTCAGGTCTTAAAGCTGAGTTCAGGCTGGGCGTGATGGCTCACGCCTGTAATCTTAGCACTCTGGGAGGCCAAGGCGGGAGGATTGCTTGAGCTCAGGGGTTCGAGACCAGCCTGAGCAAGAGCGAGACCCCAGTCTATACTAAAAATAGAAAGAAATTAGCCAAACAAGTAAAAATAGAAAAAATTAGCCAGGCATGGTGGCACGTGCCTGTGGTTCCAGCTACCTGGAAGGCTGAGGCAGGAGGATCGCTTGAGCCCAGGAGTTTGAGGTTGCTGTGAGCTAGGCTGATGCCACGGCACTCTAGCCCAAGCAAGAGAGTGAGTGAGACTCTGTCTCAAAAAAAAAAAAAAGCTGAGTTCAGATTATGCTCCTATCACTTACTAGTCTCAGAAACATAATCTCTAAGCCTTCGTTTCCTCATTTGTAAAGCATCTAGAATCCTGGGTTGGAGACTGGGACCGAGAAAATTTTTTAGCCTGCCACCTCAAGGGGACTCCAGGGACCTAGTGCCATCACTGGAGCCAACCGTGGTCAGGATGTCTCAATGAGATTCCTCGCCCTCCTCTCCAACCTTGGCATGTTCGGGATGCCTGCTCCCTCCTGCCAGGGGAATGCACTTCCCACTGCTTTGTTCCTGCAGCTAGAGAGCAGCAATGGGGCCTGGCTCTACTCCCAGCCCTAGCCCTTCCTTCCTGTGTGACCTTAGATATGCCCCTGCCTCTCCCAGGGCCTCAGTTTCCTCACCTGGCAAGTGAGAAGTGCATCCCCTGTCCCAGACAATCTGGCTCTAGAATCAGGGCTCCTAACTACTATGTCCTATCTACAATTCTAAACATGAGCAATTTCCATTCACGGCAATAATAATCAAGTTTCTGCATGGGCTTGCCCTGCCCAGCCCCCTCAGAGCCTGCCAGAACAGGCTCCTCCTCATCCCGGCCTGGGTCAGCCCTGAGTGGAGCCAACTGCTACATGAGCTGACATCACAGGTCTGGGCCAACCCAGGGGTTGTCAGGCTGCTGAGTGCCTCGTTTCCAGCCACAGAGTTTGGCCCCCTGGTCATCATACACACACCTCTCACAAGGGTCTCTGTTTGATCTTCCTCCACAAAGCTGGGGCCACTCACATTTCGGGGGTTACAGACAATGAAATGGTAAATCTGAGGTAGTAGAGGAGCAGCTCTTAGAACACGATCCTGTGGTCAGAAGAAAGGAGTCCCAATCAGGGGTCCACAGCGGGTGACAGCAGCGTTTGGCAGGAAGCCTGGGGGCCTGAATGGTGGAGGTCCCAAAAGCTAGTTCCCTGTGCCTGCCACTGATGCCCAGCTTTCAGGGGTGCAAGGGGCCAACTCCCTGGACAGATGGATAGCCACGGCATAGACCCCACCCAGGATGGGGGTGGCTAGTGCCTGGGCCTCCCAGAGACAGAGGTCAAAACACCTGATGAGGGGCTCTGATGACAGACTGATGGGAAGGCCCTGGGGAAGAGGGCAGTGGGATTTGAGCAGGTGAAATTCTGACTACAGTCACCAAGGTTACCTTTGAGAAATAAGAAGAGACAGCTACCAAAAGAGCCAGTGTGACCACACAGAGAGACTGGCACCCTGGCAAGGGCTACATGGAAACCCACTTCTAGGGATTTCTCCTGCAGATGTACCTGCACACATATGGTATGATATATGCACAAGATCTCATAGCATTGCTGTTTGGAACGTCAAAAGGTTGGAAACAATGTAAATGTCCATCGATGGGGACTGGTTAAGCAAATAATGGCACATCCAAAGAAGGGAATAGTACACTGTGTATAATAGAATAAAGAAGTTCTTTATGTACTGATCTGGAAAGAGCTCCAAGATAAATTGTTGACTGAAAACAAAAATCAAGATGTAAAACAGTGTAAATATTATGCTTCTGATTGAGCGTGTGTGTGGTCTTTGTTTGTTTTTTGTTTTTTGTTTTTTTGAGACAGGGTCTCACTCTGCTGACCAGGCTAGAGGGCAGTGGAGTCATCATAGCTCACTGCAACCTCAAACTCTTGAGCTCAAGTGATCCTCCTGCCTCAGCCTCCCCAGTAGCTGGGACTACAGACACATGCCACCAAAATTTTTTTTTTTTGGTAGAGATGAGGTCTCACTATATTGCACAGGCTGGCCTTGAACTCCTGGCCTCAACTGATCCTCTCACCTCTGCCTCCCAAAGTGCTGGGATTACAGGAGTGAGCCACTGCACCTGGACTTTTCATGGGCACTGTGAGTGTTGAAGGCAGGGGATGTGAGAACCGGAACTAGCGGCTGCTTGTGAGTGTCTCTCACCAGCCCACAGACAAGGAAACAGGGGAATCTGCTAGAAAGGACCTCAGATTTCCTGCCTTTCCCTCCCGTTCTGTTCCCACCCCTCTGTTTCTAGCTCCCTCCTTCTCTTGGACCCACCTCTATTGCCAGGCTGGACAGGGATCAGGAGAGAAGAGGGATTTCATAGGAACGTCAACAGCAGACCCTCCCCTCCCTTTCTTCAAAACCCTAGTCCACTTCCTCCAGGAAGCCTTCCTGTGTGAGGCCCATGAAACCCCAGCCCCTCCACAACTCAGGGAGACAGACTGATGCCCAGGGTAGGACCTGTGTTTCCCTCTAGCAGGGTCCAGGCCTCCTGTCCCCTTCTCCTCGTCCTATGCACCTAGGACCACCCATCCCACCCCCATTCCAAGGCCCTGGGCAGTGGGGCAGCTACCAAGAGCTGCCAAGAGGTAGTGGGAAGGATAGAAGATCTAGGAGGGCTTCCCAGGGGGAGTGGGAACCACAGTCAGTTTTCCTCCTCCACACCAAACAGCTGGGTTTCCCACTGAAACAAGAGCCTTTCAGCCACCAGAGGTCCCTGCCAGCCCCAAATAGCATCCAAATGGAACCTGGCTTCATTCCAGTGATTTCCTGCTCAAATCAGGTACATGCAAGGTGGCCAATAGATGGCGCTTTTGTCTCCACAACATTGACTGGAGAGAGGAAGGAGGACAGGACAGGGAAAGGGGAGAGAGAGAGGTATGGGGAGCCAGGAGGAAGTGGCAAACAGAGACAAGAAAAAGGGAAACTGAAGACCTGCCACTTGGCTTGGAAAGGTTCCTTTCAAGATCAGTACTGTGGGTATGGGTGTAGGGGCAGGGGGTGAACTGAGGGCTTGTATTGGTGCCTGAGGCTTTCCATCCAAGTTTCCACCTCCACTTGCCTCTTCCTCAGAGGGAGGAGAATGACTCTGGAGTCGGGCAGACCTGGACTCAAGTCCTGAAGCAGTCACTTTGCAGCCTGACCTGGTAAGTCACTTAACCTTTATAAGACCTGTTTTCATCATCTACAAAGGCAATGGTCTACAGCTTCTGCAATGAGGAGTTCATAATTTTTATACTGCCACCCTTGCATTCCAGGAATAAACCAAACTGATTGCATATTTTTTGTCATACACTATGGGACTCAATTTGCTGATATTTTGTTGAGTAACTTTGCATCATATTTCACAATTGAGATCAGGCTATATTTTATGTACTCATCGCTTTTTATTCAGGTTTTGATATCATAATTAAGTAGATAGAGTTGAGATAACTTCTATTTTTTTCTGTGTTCTGTAACAATTTATAAAACCAGAAAAATAGGTTCCTTGGTGGTTTTACAGAATTCACAGGTAAAACTGGCTAGCCTAGGTGCCCTCTGGTGGGAGCAGTGGAGAAACCTTCTCTGACAATGTTTTCTGTTTCTTCTGTGCTAATAGGTCTATTGAGATTAGTTACTCCTTAAATCAGTCAAGCCAGACCAGGGGTGTCTACTGGATAAATGACAACCTCCAAGCTTTTGGGGTTGGCATGAGGCTATGATTAAATGGGAAAGTTTTTGGCCTCGGTGGATTAAGACGATTTTAGCCAATGGCTAATCCTTTCTGTAACTCCGTATATCTACTTTTCTCCATCTCCACCTCCACCAAGCCACCATCCTTTCCTACCTGGATCCTGCAATAGTAGCCTTCTAACTGGTCTCCCTGCCCCACCCGAGGTTCCCTGTAACTCCATCTCCTTCGAATATTTAGGGCTATGAAATTTCCTCTAAGCACAAGTTTGGCTACATCCTATGGATTTAATATGTACCGTTCTCATCTTCCTGTAATGTCAACTTTATTCTAACCAAAGAGTTATTTATTGGCCGGGCATGGTGGCTCATGCCTGTAATCCTAGCACTCCAGGAGGCCGAGGCAGGTGAATCGTTTGAGCTCAGGAGCTCCAGACCAGCCTGAGCAAGAGCAAGACCCCATCTCTACTAAAAAAAATAGAAAGAAATTAGCTGGACAACTAAAAATATACAGAAAAAATTAGCCAGTCATGATGGCGCATGCCTGTAGTCCCAGCTACTCGGGAAGCTGAGGCAGCAATATTGCTTAAGCCCAGGAGTTTGAGGTTGCAGTGAGCTAGGCTGACACCACGGCACTCTAGTCCAGGCAACAGAGTAAGACTCTGTCTCAAAAAAAAAAAAAAAAAAAGTTATTTATTTAGATAAGTGTTTTTAGATTTTCAATTGCTCAGTTTGAAGAATGGTCCAAGAATATATTCTTATACATGTAGGAATTTATAAAAATGTTTGAATGTTGTGTTTATTGCAATAACAATCCTAAGCACACTCATACAAGCTTATTCTGAATCATCTAGATGACCTCCTTATAACAGATACCTGATATTTAAAATCTTCATTTCCATTTATTGTTAAGTAGTGCTACTTTAATCTTGAGATGAGGCAAACAGCAATGATCCAACACAGGACAGAGATGGAGGGAATTCCCAAGGTAACAGTGAAGGGAAATTCCAGGCCCACATCTGTGCAGCAGACATAAAGAACCATCAGCCCAGAGCAAGGAACACTCTGGGAGATATACCCCCAGCAAGGTAAAAACACAGCCACCAAAAGCAATGACAGATTTCCTGTTAAGTTTGACCTCATGAAAAATTGTACCACAGTAGTATTGGGAGGTATGGGAAGATTTAGCCATGGGTACAAAGGAAACTGAGCAAATGAAAA
This sequence comes from Indri indri, assembly GCA_004363605.1. NCBI lineage: Eukaryota > Metazoa > Chordata > Mammalia > Primates > Indriidae > Indri > Indri indri. The sequence goes on from RJWJ010012293.1 coordinate 28,832, forward strand.
AATAAGGCATTATTAACTCCAGGAAAAATAAAAAGTTGCACACTCACACATACAAAAAATGTAATAAGAGTACACTAGTAGAACAATGCTTATTTGATAACAATAATGTAAACGCTAAAAACTGACTTAGCCAAAAGTTGGTAATTTGAGTGTGAATGGGAAGAGATGGAGATTTTAGAGGTAAATGATCATCTGTCAAAATAAGAAATTAATCAGCACTGTTTCAAGTGAGAGGAGTATAAGCATGGAAATATGGAAATTTATTCCAAAAGATACAAATATGAATTGAAAGTAGATGCTTGTAGGGAACAAAGGAATCCTGAGAATAGGGCAAGATATCATTATAAGCCTTTAATTGCTATTTAATTTGTTAGATTATGTACTTGTTCCAATTTAATAAAAATTAAAATTAAGCATTAAAATGTGTCTTCAGATTAAAGGTGACTTCTAGTTTTCTACAAGAATGAAGGGGGGATCATATGCTTAACATTTCCGAAGTTTTCATTGAAATTATGTTCTCCCAAAAAGAGAAATACTGAAGTATCATTTCTAAATAAAAAGTGCTTGGTGCTTTTGTTTTTTCAAAATCTACCAAAGTATCAAAATTCTTAGGGTACTCTAGGACATATAGCTTTCCAGACTATAAACTATTCAAGGACATAAACAGTCTCTTCTTTGCATCTGTATTGGCTATAGCATCCAGCACAGGGTCTGGCACACAGTAAGCTCTTGATGCTGTTGAATACAGGAAAATTAAAGAGGCACTTTAAAAATAAAAAATCTTTCTGATTTTCCAGTTCAGCAGTGACATTCCTACTATTTGCCTACAGATGTTCCCCACCCTGTTCTGCAAGTGTTCAAAGATCCTAGGGACTGTGACCTGCAGGGTGGCAGCAAGAATGGAATTCAAAACTCAGGAAGCACTTCCTGGCTTCGGTGGGGAGTGAGAAGGGTCCTTCTCCTCCCTGGAAATTTCTTGGATTAGGAAGGAATTTATCAACAGGTGCTCTGAGGCTGGAGGAGGGGCTACAGCACCAGTTGGAGCAGAAGAAAGTTTGCATTTTGATCTTTGTGGAGTTCTACTTGTTAGAGAACTGAGGGCTGGGTCTTCTGCCACCTGCTGGGCCCAGGTAGGGGCAGTTTTCTAAACTGATGAGTGAGGCAACAGCCCCAACCTCCACCTCTTTCAACTTTTTCACAGGCCACTGTGAGGACTGCAAGTGAGAATGCATAAGGTGCTAGTGTACTGTCCACTCAGTCATTATTAAGTTAGGCACAGTATTAGACACCAGGGATTCGTGCCTTCAGCCAACCAGTCAACAAATATTAAGTGAAGGGCTGCTATGCATCAGGCAAATTAGATCTGACCCTTGCACAAAGGGACTAATAGCTGGGAGAGAAGTTCTATCCAGGTCTCTTCCTAGCATAGCGTGCATACCTACTGCCCTACCTCCAAAAAGGGCCTTCCCAGCCTTCTCAGATTTCCTGCACTTTTGCTCTATGAGCTGCCCACACCATCTCTACCAGGCTCTGAAATGTAGGTGATGGCACCTGACTAGGCCTGCTATGTGCACAGCTATGGCTGAATCACTTCCTAAGTCTGTGAACTCCACCCTGACCCTCCATCACCATCCCAGAACTTCAAGCTCTGCTATGTAAGAAAGGTGCACCAGGCACGTCCCACATGCAAAGCACATTCACCCTGGGTTTAAGACACACTGATCTCCTCCCCCACTCTTCCCTACCCCTAATCCAGGATCAGCTAGACTGGGAACCCTGGGAAAGGTGGAGCTTGGAAAAGCCTGATGCTTAGCTGTTTGGATCAGCATCAGAGAGCAGGGCAGGGTCAAAAGCCAACTCCCTTCTTCATACCACAACTTCTCAGTCTTTGCTCAGTGCTGCCCTGTCCTTGGTGCTGGGGACAGTCATGAATCAGCTCAGGTCCCTGCTGACCCATTTCACAATCCAGCAGGGGACATAAGACAGGGACAAAGCCGATGGGGCAGTGTCCAGTTCTAGAAGTTCAGAGGGGGAGGTGTGGTTCTGCGCCTGGCCTCTTTTTATAGTGGGGAGCTTTAATTTTTTAGACTGAGCCCCCAGCCTGGGGCCAGTGCTATTAGGTGATGCTTACTAATCAGCTGGGAACTTTGTTAAAATGCAGACTCTGATGATTCAGTGAGTCTGAGATCCTACATTTTTAACAAGCTCCCAGGTGATGTCATAGGTCCACGGACCACAATTTACTCTGAGTGCAAGGCTCTTATCTTATTTCTTTCTCTGAGCACTGATAATTGGATTAATGTCTCTTCCTCACTGGGCTGTGAACTCCAAAAGGCAGGGATTTTGCCCATTTGTTCAGTGATGGGTCCCCAGTGCCCGGCACAATGCTTAACACATTAAATCAGTGCTTGTCAACCGCCAATGCTCCCTTATCCATGGGAGCTGGGAATAATCTCAAACAGCAGGCAACCCACTGCCCAAATACACTCATGCCAGTGTGTACACACACATATGCACACCATCTCTACCAGGCTCTGAGATGCAAGTGATGACACTTGACTAGACCTACTATGTGCACAGCTATGGCTGAATCACTTCCTAATCCCACTTTATGAACCTCTTCCTGATGACTCACAAGGGGGTTCACCCTATGTGGCAACCCAAGATCCTGAACAAAGCTTATCCACTGTCTCCCCAGACCACTCCCCTAAGTCACCAGCCAGCACACCAAGCCCAGAGAAAGGTTTCTTTCTTTCTTTTTAATTAAAACAGCTTTAATTAAAAAATAATAATAATCCAATAAGTCCTAAATTGTCCAGGGGGTAGGGCAAACATAAAGGCCCACCACCTCCCCTTTCAGTTAGGAATCCTGGTGCTGCTTGTCTCAGAAATTTCCAAGAACTGTCCTCAGGGGCTGGAGCAGGGCAGTCAGGTGTGTCTATGTGGAAAGGGAGCTCTCTCAGTAAGAAACCGAGAAAAGACAGGTAAGTGGGGATGGGGGCGGCAAATTTGTGGGGAAATGAAGACAGTAAGTAGTGAACCCAGGAGTCTGACCTCTAGTGTGTTGGAAAAACAAGAAAGGAGGTTGACCAAGTAGATAGAGTCAGAGGAGGAGGCGCTTGAGATCGAAGGTCTGTCTGGCTTCCAAAGGCTTGGAACTCACCGGGAGTGGGGAGAATCACTGGTGAGGGTCCAGCTCCGGGGCAGGGGACCCATAGCTAGCGCTGTGGGGGGAGCACAAGCGCTCACAAATGGAGGGAGAAGAAATGAGGGGCTCACAAATCAGAGGGGACGCTTCAGTTCGGTGGCGAGACGGTGTGGGTCTCCTCAGGGACGGGAGACAGGGAAGGATCTAGAAGGTGTGCTGAGTCCAAGAGGCAAAGATGGGAGGCTCCGAAGTGCAAGTGCGCTCCAAGCCGGGGTGCGTGCGGAGACCGGGCGCTCACAGGCAGCGCTCTAGGCCCGGGAAGAGCGGCCGCAGGCGCGCCCGCCGGCGGGCAGAGGCTCACAGGTAGCGCTCCAGCCCCGGCGCGAAGCCCGGCTGCCTCAGGTAGGCGTCCCCGGGGCTGAGCGGGCCGAGCGCGGCTGCCGGCCCGCCCAGGGCCAAGAGGGGCTCGGCGGGCAGCGGGCCGGGGCCAGGGCGCGTCGCAGGCAGCCCCAGGCGGTCCGGGGCCTGCGAGTAGAGCGGCGGGGAGGCGGCGGCCCCGCAGGGCGGGAAGGCGGCGGCGGCGTCGGGCGCGGCGCAGCAGGGAGGCTCGGGGGCGCCCAGCCCCGCCAGCTCGGGCTGCAGGCTCACGAGGCTGTCGACGCTGAAGAGGCGCGCGGGCGGCGCGGGGCCGGGGGCGGCGGGGGGCGGCGGCGCGAGCAGCGCGGGGCCCGGCGCGGGCGCGTAGGGCGCGTAGGGGTAGGGGAGCGCGGGCCCCGGCTGCGCGGCCGGGTGTGCGGGCAGCTCGGCGCGCTTGAAGCGCTTGCGGCGCCGCAGGAAGCTGCCGTTGTCGAACATGTCGGCGGCCGCGGGGTCGAGCGTCCAGTAGTTGCCCTTGCCCGGGTTGCCCGGCTCGCGGGGCACCTTGACGAAGCAGTCGTTGAGCGTGAGGTTGTGGCGGATGCTGTTCTGCCATTTGCGCGGGCTGTCGCGGTAGAAGGCGAAGCGCTCGGTGATGAAGCGGTAGATGGCGGCCAGCGTGAGGCGGCGGCCCGGGGCGTGCGCCAGCGCCATGGCGATGAGCGCGATGTAAGAGTAGGGCGGCTTCCCGCGCTGCAGGGGTCGCCGCCGCCGCCGCCCCGTGCCCGGCGCAGGTGTGGAGTCCGCCTCCCCGCGGCCAGCCGCCGCCTCCTCGGGCTCCCGCCCCGGCTCGGCTCCAGCGAGTGGCGACGGCGGCGGCCCCGACGGCGCGACCGAGGGCAGGGCCGGGAAGCCCGAGAAAGTGGCAGGCGGATCCATGTCGCGGCGCCCAGTCATAGGGATGCGGCAGCCCCTGCCCGCGCGGCTGGGGAGAGCAGGGGCCAGTGACCCGCCTTATATGGACACAGCACCCCCACCTCCACCAGGGGAGAGGGCTCGGACTTTCTCTGCTGGTCAGCGCCTCCCCTCTAATTTCCCTTCCCAGCCCCCTTACTGTTCTCACAGTACCCCCCCCCCCCCCCACCTCCACGCACACACATTTCACCCCTCCCTCCATCCCTCTGGGGTAGTTTTTCCCAGAGCTAGCCTCATCCCTTCCCCATCTCCATTGGGTCTGGCCCTGGCCCTGGCCCCAGCCCCAGCCCCATCCCACTGTATTTGATCAGCCCCCTTCCCTTTCCACCCCTCCCTCAACCCCCTCTCCTCTGGGTCAATCCCAACTACAAATCCACCCATTCAGCGAGATCTCCCAGCCCCCTCCCCATTTTGCTCCTCCCAGTAGTCGGGTCCTCTCCATCCTCCTGGTGCATCCATCCCCAGCTGGAACAGGCAAGAGTGTCCTGAGGTAATGGGGTGGGGGAGCAGAGCCAGGCCAACTTTGTCTCAGGGAAGGATGTTTGTCCATTCCAGATCAGGGTCACCACCCCTCCCTCTGCAACCTCCCCCATACCCCATCCCACCCTCCCTCCAGGCCTGGTGCGAATTCTTTGAAAAAACAAAATGGTGAAAAGTAGTCCAAATTCTTTATCGAGACCCCTCCTCCCCCAGAAAATACGAAGCTTGGAACTGCCCTTCTGGCTGCCTCCTCTCCACACCCCTCCTGCTCTAGAAACTGCTCTTCTTCACACACACACACACACACACACACACAGCACCCACACAGAGAAGATGCACAAAACATAGGCTTCCACAGACTGGAGGTCTGTGAGAGCCGTTTTTCTGACCCAGAAACACCACACTCACATTCCACTGGGGCTGGGTGGGGGGGTCTTAGTAATTTTTATTAAAAATTCAGTCTGGGAAATGCCACCCACAGCCACCATCCACAGGGATGTGACCCTGAGTCTATTCCAGGAAACTTCTTCCCTGAAGTGACAGGAGAGACCCAGCCCTGACTGGGAGGGAACTGAAGGATGAGGGAGACTTGTTTTAAAATGCCTTGTGGTTGGGACAAGCAAGATCAAGGGACTTGGATAAGGAACAGGGCTGGGAGTACAGTGAACTAAGTGAGATGCCTAAGGTGCTAAACTTAAGGGACACTCACTCTCAGAGTTGTACAAGTGCAAGGTCAACAGTGGAAAGCCAGGACCTTCTTCAGCTTGGAGCCCAAGATGCCTCACTTGCCCCACCCTAGTCCCTGACCCTGATATAGAGTGTTCCCAGGTACAGATGACCAAAGCTAGCTACAGCAGGCCTGTGAAATCCAAACTAAATCCAGTTCAAAATCCAAAATCAAAGCCTGGAGCTCAAGGGCACCTCTCTCAGCCCCAATCTCAGCTGATAATATCACAGCCATCATTACTGAGCATTGGGTATTTGATAAACACTTTACATATATTATTTCACTGAAGTTTGAGCACCCCTGTAAAGTGGGTACTGTTACTATACATGTTTTGCAAATGAGGAAACTAAGGCTCTGAGTGGTTAAGTGGTTTACCTAACTTCGCAGAACTAATAGTAAGTGGCAGAGCTGCTTACTGTTAAACCTGGAGTTCAAAGCACTGGCAGTCTGCTCTTCTAAGAACACCATCTTTTTAAGCTGAACTGAGACTTTAGAAATAATTTTCTGGAGTTCTTCCAGTTCCCACAACTTCAGCTGCCAAAGTTGATTCCTAGCCTCTCTCCTGACCCCCTGGTCAGCATATCCAGGTGCCCATGGGGCATCACCACATAGATTTCTCAAACCCAGATGTCCTAAATGAAATGCATTTCGCCCTCCAACCCCAGCCACCTCCCCATCCAGCATTCCATACCTCAACAAATGGACCCCTCCTCCTCCTGCCACCACCCAGATCAGAAGTGTGGACATTATCATCTTGGGCTCCTCCCTCCCCATTCACTCTCCACACCCAGGCAGTCTCTAAGTCCTGTCAGTTCCACACGGATACCAAATCTGTCCCGCCTTCAGTTCTCCTGGCCTTGGTTCAGCTTGCATCATTCACCAGGCACTTCCGGGCCAGGCCCCCTTTGCTAGATACTCAGGGCAAGACGGAGATGGAAAGACGCACAATCTGGTGGAGAGGTGGACAGTTATAAGTGAGGAGAGAAGTGGGCAGGGAGTTCTATAGAAGCAGAGAGGAAGGAGAAGGTGACTCTTGGAGATTCAGAGACAATCCTTTGCCCCATAACAATGAAGAATCAGCCCTGTTTATATTCAAACAGGTCCTTAGTACCCTCTGCACTCTCCACACCCTTCATTCTCCTGCCCAAGCACAGGCCGTGCCCAACACAGACAGTGTACTCACAACGGCCAGCTCACCAAAGAAGGAGGCAAGACGAGCAACTACAGCAGCAGGGAATCTAGCTCCAGGAGCAGAGTGACCTGGAGCAAGTTATCATTTGACCCTCAGTTTCCTCACCTGCCAAATGGAAGCAATAATGTCCCCTCTCAGGATTATTATGAGATTCAAATGAATCTCACAATACGAAAGTGCTTGGCCCACAGGGACACTTAGTAAGAGGTGCTTTTTTCCCCCACTACTATACAATTGTCATTTTCAGTATTAAACCAGGAGAGGAAGGAGACAGGCAGGGCCAGAGAAGTGATTTCAGAGCCTGCGTATTTTTAACCAGGTGCAGCATAATGCTGCAGCTAGACTCTGGCACAGAACTGGAGCTGATGAGGTCTTAGCCACTGCCCCTCCTACCTTCCCTTAGGGATGAAGCCCCCACCACAGCCTCCGTCTCACGCTGCCAAGGAATGGGGTGGCAGGGAGAGTAGCTTTTATTACCTCCCACGGCCAACTGCAGTTTTCTTATACTTTCAGCTTTCTGGTCCATGTGTACTGCCTGGGACATAGTATATGTTCAATAAATGATATTAAATGTGCCATTGGCTATGCTAATCCTGGGAAGGGTGGGGGCAGGGAGCTGGGCCAAAGGGGTGAGAACCCAGACTTTTCCAGTTCTTTGTGCCTGTCTGGCCCCCTCCATTGGGCCTGCTTCCCGGAGCCGGAGCAGAGCAGGCCGGTGTCAGGGGGCGGCCCAAGGGCTAATCCGTGTTTTCAGCGTGGCTGGGCCCTCTTTTCACAGGCCCTGGGCCGGACGTGATGCGGCTGAGCATCCGGGCATAAGATGGCCAGTGAAGGCGGCCCCTTTCTCATGGGCCTGGATTCCAGGCGGCCCAGCGTCTGAGTGGAGCCCCTGGGGCGGGAGGAACACAGTGGCTGCGCTGGGCAGTCCTTTGTCTGACCATACTGGGTGGATATTTGGGCTGGCAGGAGGGATTAATGGCCAGGGATTGGCCCTGGGGCCGGCCTTCTCATTGCCCTTTGGAGGCCAAAGGCCCAGGTCAGGGCACACAGCGTTGATGGCTCTCTAGATAGGAGTGGAAATTCCCACCCTTGTCCAAAGCTGTTAGCACTAGCCCCCAAGACTCCCTGCCCCCAGCCCCAACTCTGCAGAGACACCACTAGCCAAGACAGACTTTGAGACAAGGAACAGGGTGATGCCGGGGCTGGGGGGTGGGAGAGCAGAGCTTCCCCGACTATTCTGCCTAGGAGAGAGGGCTGAGGAGGGCCAGATTGCCCCTCCAGAGCTCTGGGGAGAAAGAGCTGTGTTAACTCAATAGGGTCCAAGGGGCCAACCTGAGAGGCCCCTTAAGACTTCCTGGAATATTCCTCAAACACCTCTAGTTTGAGGCCATCCTAGAGTCATTTACTCCTAAAGCCCTCCATCACAGCATCCATGAATCCCATAGCCCAGAGGCTGCAGAAGGGGCTCAGGACCAAAGGAAATCCCTCAGACACTCCTGACACCATCCCTTGCCACCCAGGGGTCCTGAGGGCTGCTGTGGGGCTTTGTTTATCTCACCCCCAAAACCAGAGCTGCCCAGGATATTGCGTATTCCTTAGGGGCCTTATGCAGACAGTTCCAGCCTGGCTGGGGACATCCCGGGACGCCACTCTGGCAAGGCCTTTTCTGACCAGGCTTTCCTGAACTAGGGATGAAAGCCCCGCAGCCCTGGTGTAACCTGCAGGGCCTGACTCCAGAGGGCTTGGGAGCAGGTGCAGGCCTGCCTCTGGTGAGAGCATGAGGAGCAGCCAGGAGGTGGATGCCCTGCTTTGTGGTTCTTCATTCCTGAAGCTCTTTCATTCAGCAGATTCTAAGGATCTGTGTCCAGGCTGCCCTGGGTGCTGGATCTCGATGGTAAGTCAGACTGTTCTCTGCCTTTACTGTGCTCAGGAGGAAGCCGCCAAGCAGACACTCCCTGTATAAGGTGGTCAGTGTACGATGCAGACAGAGTAGGGTCCGCAGGAGCACAGAAGAGGGACCTCGATCCGCCTGACAAAGTGGGGAAGGTATCCCGAAAGGGGTAAAGCTCCAGATGGCCAAGTGAGGAAGGCCCCAGGCTGGATCAGGGGCTCATTCTCTGTGTGCCCCTAACATCTCCGTCACTGCACTTACCTTATTGTTTTATCATCATTCCTTCATGTGTCTGTCTCCCTCACTAGATTGTGAATGCGTAGAGGATATGTACCATGTCTTGTTCATCTTTGGATCCCGGGCACTTAGTATAGTGCCTGGCACAAGTTGATGATCAATAAATATGTGTCTGATGGGTGGAAGGTCAATGGCTGGATACCAGGTCAAGAAAACTGTGGGTGCAAAGGTCAGATAGCAAGAGCATATGGTCATCTTTGGAAATGACATTGAGTGTTTTCTGAGAGTTTTCTGAGAGAGCTCCTATGGGTAAGGTTCTTAGAACACTGCCTGGCACATATCAGTGCTGTGTAACTGTTAGCTGTTGCTTTTATTGTTATTGTTACTATTATTATTCACTGTGGCCAGTGTAGAGTGCTGATGGAAAGAAACATAGAAGGTACATGGGTTCAGATTGTAGGTGACTTCATGTGCCAGGCTAAGGAGCTGGTATCTTGCTAGAGACAGCAGGGAACCTTTGAAAATTTTCCAGCAGAGAGTGACATGATCAGATCTCTCATTTAGATCACTCAGTCTGCCGGGACATGGGCTAGAGAGCAAAGAGGTTAGAGGCTAAGAGACCAGATGGAAGGCTGGCCATGAGATGAGGTGTGACGCAAAGGCTGTGGCTTTGGGGGGCATTGATACTTCATTCCCATTCACTCCAGACCAGGACGGAGGGAGAACCCCCAGCCGGCATCTCAGACGGTGGCTTAAACATCGCCCTTGTTACACAGTCCAGACACCAGCCATCATCCTCTACTCCTTTCTCTCCCGCTCCAGTCACCTCCGGTCACTAAGACCTGTTAGTTCTCAGATCCATTCTCTTCTCTTGCTCCTCTGCCTCAGTCCTTGCTCAGGACAGTGTCGTTCTTCCGCTGCTGACTGCGGTAGCCTCTTGGCTGGTGTCCCAGCCTCCATCTCTGACTCCTTCTCTCCTCAGCAGCTGGAGCGGTGTCTCATCCGGGGCCCCAACTTAAACACCTCCAGTGGCTCCCCATCTCTCCCAGGGGTCACCAAATCATTAGCACGGCTGGCAGGCGCCACACGACTGACTGTGGGCCCCCTGCTGCCCCGCTTCTCAGCAGTCTCCCTGTGGCACACACATTCTATACTGGGCCAGATGCAGTGACTTTCAGCCAAGTGCCAAGTCCCCTCCCGCTCGGAGCCTTTGCTCATCAAAATCAGGACAACGCGACTGACCAGCTTTAGGTACAAACACAGTCTCATTTATTTTTCCAACCAGCCTCTTGATCTCCTCAGACCTTTATTAGCAACAAGTCCCGTCTTTTCCTCTGAAAAACTTCATCTCTACATTGTCACACAAAGCAACAATAATAACAACAAACTCTGAGTGTCTTCCCATCCAGAGGCAAAGAGGGAACTAATTACTTCTCCCACTGACCCCTCTGCCAGGAAGGCCTTCTCTTTCCTGACCTGCCTGGGGCATTTCTGCCTGTCCCTTGAGAACCATTCACAGAAGATAACCATTTTATCTTCCAGAAAATATTTCCCAATTTCTCCTTCCCTGCTCCTTCTCCTGCTGACACCTCTGGGCTGACCATACCCAGAGAGACGGGATCACGTGCCCCATGTCTGCCCCCCCCTCAGCAGAATGGGAGCAGTTCATCCTCAAGCCCTGTGACAGGCTGCGGAGCTGCACAGCTCAGCCAGCATTTGTTGAGTGCCTGACTGACTTCCTTGCTTCATGAATAAATGAGTGAATGAACAAAATGCCCACACCTGTCTGGAAAGGCAAAAGGTCCTTGTGCCTGGTTTCTAGCTGGGAATCTGCCTCCCGCCCTCGCTGCCTCTGTGCCCGGCTCGGTGGCCCTGGGACCCTCCCCAGGTTGCCCTTGTTTCATCAGGGTCCACGCTCAGCTCAGGCTCAGACAATGTTGGCTCAGCCCTGAGGGTGTAATTCCAGCCGCTCCTAAACCACACACAAGGCATCTGAAGTATGTTCCGTGTCATTTCGGGCTGTCAGCGTCCTGACATCTACCGCGCCCCCGCACGCTAGGCGATCTCAGTGCTTTCGGGCCTCCGTGCTTCTCCTTTCCAGGGAAGCCGAAGGGGCGTGGTGCTGTCAGCAAGGCCGGCTGAGCCAAGGGAACCCAGGCTGGAGAACACTCGTGTGCTGTGTGATCTGAGGCAAGTCGCACACCCCGCTGGCCCACGTTAGACACATGAGTCTCTCATGCCTGGAAGACGGAGATGATCCAGGCCAGTGATTCCCGGCCCATGGGCCCCTTAGCTAAAGGCATCTGGAAACCATGTGGCACCCAGTGCTGTCTGTAAACTGCATGCTCAGTGTGTCTCACACACACAAAGAGTGAATGGTTTTCAAATGGATGTAGATGCTGCTGTGACTGATAAATACAACCACATTTAAACGCTTCGCAGTCATTTTTATTTTTGTCATGGTTTTTAATCCATCGATGGATATTAAAAGTACAACTATTATCATGTGGGGTTGATTTTTTTAATCCCCATTCTTAAATTACTGCTGGAGTCCAATATGCCTTTTTCACAGTTTTGGCCATTGAGGTTCAGAAAGGAGAGACTTGCCTGAAGTCCCAAAGCAAGTCAGTGCAAAGCCAAAAACGAGCTTAGGACTCTGACCCCACTCCCCACCCCCGGCTCCTTCCTCTCTGCATCTATTCAGTGGTATTTATTCAGCACCACATTTGTGGCAGACTCTATGCTGGGCACCAGGAAGCCAAACATGAAGACCAAGGTCCTACTCTCGGGGGAGGGTGGTGGTTATGCAGGGAGAGATATGAGCAAAGACTTTACCCTAACTGTTAAAAGAAGCCATTGAAGGACTCGAATCAGAAAGCGGTATAAGCTTGCTGTTGTGTAATAACCCTGCAAGCTGCTCACGCGTGTCTGTCTTCCCCACTTGGCTCTCAGCCTGAGGGCAAGGCCTGGGACTCATCCTCTTGTGCATCCAGGATGGGGGTCACTGAGCTGGAGGAGGAGGAAGAAGAAGAGCGGCTGGAAAAGACAGTGTCACTCCACAGTAGGAAGTACTGGCTCCCGTCTGAGAAGTGTCCTAAGCGGGGAGCAGGTGAGATATCATCCATCCAGGGAACCTAGGACAAGCATCATAACCACCGTGAGCCTCAGTTTCTTCTTTAGAGAATTAGGAGAGGATGTTCTCGATCTTTCACAATATTCACCTCCCACAAAATGTTAAGTCTCTGTCACCTTGGAGGAGCGTCGGGGTGGGGGAGGAGTGGGGAGGGGTTAAGAAGAGGGAGAAGAGGGAGGCTCCGTAGGCAGAAAGATGAACTCGTGTGCAGGAGCTCACGGCTCCGGCTCGCTCACCGTGCGCGTCTCATCCCAGCACTGCTTGTGGTGACCTCGGGTTGGTAATTTGAAATCGGCCACAGTGGGAGTATTTATACCACAGAAATTGACAAATGCTACCAATCAGGGTGCCCCCCACCAGTCAAAGATCCAGCTGCTAAACATCCACCAGCCCACCCACTTGGCAAGTCTCCAGCAAGCAGACGAGACTGAGACTTCCCATCTGGCGCAGCTGGGAGGCTCCAGCAGGGGAGGGCGTAGAGAGTAGGGCCACAGGACGCCTTAGGCTCACACTCACAGAGCTCCACATCTGTGCCCAGCACTAGGCTGGAGCCCTACATACCTTCTCTACTCCTTTCAGCGGCTCCGTGAGTCGGGCCTGCCCTGCCCTATTTTATCCTGAGTTCTAAAGGAGACGCGATTTGATTCAGTAATTCCCCTTCTAGGAATTCATCTTGAGGGATGTACTCGGTGATGCGTGTTCAGGGGTTGTCACCAGTGTGTTGTTTATAACAGAGGAAAAATGGAACCTAATATCCTACAGTGTGGTTGGATCCATTCCTTGGAACACTGGGCAAACATTAAAAGAACCATTTTTGAGGAATTTTTAATGACACAAGGAAATGTTCATGATACAATGCTAAATATTAAAAACAGGGTATAGGCCGGGCGCGGTGGCTCACGCCTGTAATCCTAGCACTCTGGGAGGCCGAGGCGGGCGGATCGTTCTGAGCTCAGGAGTTCGAGACCAGCCTGAGCAAGAGCGAGACCCCGTCTCTACTAAAAAATAGAAAGAAATGATATGGACAACTGAAAATACATATATAGAAAAAATTAGCCGGGCATGGTGGCGCATGCCT